>JBBMFX010000128.1:9987980-10011115 GCA_037832545.1 Rhabdalestes septentrionalis
ACACACACACACACACACACACACACACACACACACACACACACACACACACACACATATATATATATATATGAAACTACCCTCAACATTCAATATGTCTGAAGGTAAATTTCATTATGATCAGGATCATGGAAATTCACACATGAATGAACTATAGCTTAAGGGTTCAAATTTCATAGACCTCTGCTGGAGAAGTTTTCTGATGCTGTCAGCAACAACTCCCACCACCAGAAGAATCTTCTCTAACACCACTCTTTGTCTTTCCTCTGTCTTTTTCTTGGGGTAGATTCGACATTCTCCAGAGGCACCCCCACCCCCCTCCTCTCCTTATCATGGCTTGGCTGGCTGACTTTATATCTCTGTTGTTGCTCCTTTCTGAAGCCCTTAGCATTATGCAGACCCTCGTGAATAGCTAACTGTCTCTCACACCACGGTCAGGGCATTTCACCTTCATTCATGAGCCTTTTCATCTTGGGTCTTCAAGTGTCAGCTCTTTCACAGCTGTCTGGACAGGCTGGATGCGAGCTTCAGAAATCCATCGGCAGTTTCATCTGGAATATCCTCTTCTCCTATGTTTCTGGTCAGACTCACTTCAATTACAATGGATGGTGTCACTCAAAATCTCAGTGGTATACAGCAAGACAGAGTGAAGGAACCCTCTTCTATGAGCTTATGGTAAACTAGTTGGCCAGATTGATGCTATTGCTTCCTCAATAAATCTGCTGTGAAGTTAAAATTGGTCAGTTTTATGCACAGAAATCTCTTAAACCAAGATTACATGGGTCATATGTCGTATCAAATTCCATCGTTTGTTGTTCATCCTTTACTTGTTCATCCTTTATTGCCAGATGTTTTGCTGTATGCTGCATTACAGTTAAATCAACAAAACAGAAATGTAATTTTACTTCATTAAAAATGACTTCATGGGAGGAAATCATGTGAGGATGGTTATGTAAAATACGAGGCAAAAAATATCCACTTCAGCCAAATATATTTTAAGTAGGAGACAAAGGAGCGTGACTGACCATATCAAGCTAACAACACAACCACGGAATTTTAACTCCCACTACTACTGTGTACATCACTGGCGAATGTGTAAGGATGAACATACTCTGGTCTAAAAAGGGTTCTTCAAGCGTTATTTATTTAAGGTAATAGTTCTATATAGAACCCTCGAGTAACCATTCAATACATCAATGGTTCTTAACCTGGTTCAATGGCTCTTCGCTGTGACAGGCTACCAGTTGTAAATGCATGTTTTTCAAAAGGTTACCTGTCTTATTATGTAAAAAAATTAACCATCTTGAGATTATATATCAAACCATTTTGTTGAGGAGTTTGCTTGGTCATAATTTAAATCATTTCCACCAATGCATACTATCAGTAAAGCTTTCTTGATTCCAGCTGCATTCTGGCATTTCTTTAGAGTGGATTTTCTATCACAGTCCTCACAACAAGCTCTTGTTTCCCCACCCCCCTTTTGAAAATTCTCATTTCTAGGCCTTGTTATTATTCCACTACCATGTCCTAGTTATGGCAAAATGGCCTATTTGTGTACAGTGATATCTCACTTGAGCATCTCTCCTATAATGGCTGTTTTATTTTAAACAATGCGTCTTGGTCCCTGGGCGAGCTATTACAGGCGTGTGGAGTCCTTAGGGGAAAGTGCAGAGAGAGAGAGAGACAGAGAGAAGGAGAAAAAAAGAGAGAGAGAAAGAGAGTGAGCGTGGGAGGCAAGCTCTAACTCTACTCATCTGTCAGCTCCTGAGGGTCTCCATGGGAACCACAAAGTGCATCACAAAGTAATGAAGCAGCCCATAATTGTTCCACGTGACCTTGCCGAACCCATCAAGAAGACTTCTCTTGCTGCGTCGCCGCATATTAGCGCATATCTTAATGGGGGACCTTCTGAGATAGTATGGAGGCAACCTCATGATCAGGGCATTTGAGTGGCGATACAGTCATTCATTTTCTCATTTCAGGGCATTTATCCACAAAGAGCAGTTTTACAGGCCATAGCAGTAACCTGCTAATGATTTAGTGCTAATGCTTGGAATATGTTACTTGGAAACCATGGTGTCCAAAGCATCAATGCTTGATGATTGCAGTGCTTTGGCATTTATTAACTTAAGCTTTGCTTTTAAATTTACTCAACTTTCCATCTTGATGTCTTCAGTCAACTAAGACATGTTTGGTGTCAAAACTGGTGTCTTTTGGTGGGAAAAAAACCCATATCACCTTAAACTTCTACTTCTACAGCCAGTTCTTCACTGAGGTTTAGACTTGTAGGTGTGGTTTAAGACACAGTATGACTCACTGTGAGTTATAGAAATGACCAAAGCTTAAATGGGGCGCAACCACTGTGGGCAGCCTTTTTGGACAACATGCTTTTTATTTTACAAACCACTTAAGCAACCATGATCTAGTGTTTTTTTTTATACAGAAGATCTGAGATCGGAAGTCTTCTCTCCAGTGCCGTGGTATAATTTTGTTCATTTTCGTAGCTCACAGTCAGACAGTGTCCTAAACGACATTGTTAGGTCAGTGCCACCTTAAGGAAGAGCTGGATAGAGTTTGAGAGATGTTTTGTGGATGTATTTAGAGAAACTGTATCTATGACTCAGAATCAGTTAGCTAAATCTGGGCTAAGAGAAAATTGTGTACATTTGATTTTTGGCTGAAACTTTAATGGAATGATTTTCTTTTGTTATATGGATACCCTCCTGACTCTCTTAAGTTTGTCCTTGTGGGCATCTCTTGCCTCACCTGTCACTTGCTTCAGGACCTGTCAGCCTCACTGCTCACCTCAGCCTGTTTGTGTGCCCTCCTGCAGCAGACATAAAAAGGAGACACCAGATTCAGCTACAAGACTAGCTTGTTTCCCTTTACGCTTTTTTTGTCTGAGGCAGCACTCGCATTCAAGCTCATGCTTTAGCTAATGGTAATGCTAGCAATTTTGAGAATCTAGGTCAAAAAACAGAGAGTGGGGGGTGAACGGGTACCCACATTTCTGGTCTCTGCCTTACATAACTCTTTTGTCTGACATAGCCAAGCACTTGTGGGACAGTGAGTGCATCACGACTCCAGATTCTTCCTTCTCTGACCTAATGAGCGGAGGCTGCTCCACAGCTCTGGGTAAAGCTGCCATGCTAGCCTAATGAGCTCTGACTGCATGTGATTGCAGCATGTTCTCCAAGCCTTCATTCTTGTTTATCTAGTATAATTGGGGCTAATGATGTGGTTTTCTCTCCCTTTCTGTCTTTGGAATGTAAATGCATGTTTCTGACTGATCAGAAAGAACCTTCAAGGGAAATGTTTACTTTGAGGTTGACTGACACATTATTTCAAATGCATGCAAACGTATTCTACAAGATGAGAGTGAAATGAAAAATGGAAAATGTATATGGGGTCAAGATTAATATAATATTTTCACACTAAATTGGAATTATGCAACAAAATATTACCCAGGTGTCTACTGCAACAGAGCAGAGAGTTCCTTTAAATCTATGACTGCTGATGTGGTTGAAATGAACCATAAACTGAACTGAAGTCTTCTTTCTCCTGAAACAATGCATATACACACTGAAATGTTCTGCCATAAACAAAAAACTGACATACAAACTGCCACAGAAAAAACATATCATATACTGCACGTTCTGTTTTCCACTGCTGTTATTGTTTGCACAATAAAACAATTTACTTTCTATCAACAATGTTGGAATTTTTTGCTCAATCCATGTCTGTGGCTAGAATACACTATCTGTTATCATACGGCTCTCATTCAAACTAGGGCTGTAACTGGTTTTGTTGACGGCACTGTGTGTTGTCTGGTAATATTGTATTCTTGCTCTTCTGTTTTCTTCAGACTCTGTCTCTCTTTGCTCTCTGTGTATTCCTGTCCTCTCTGCACTTATGTAGGCTTGTGGAATTTTTGTTCTTTGTGTTACACCATGGTCCAGAAAGAAAATAGTTTAATGCCATTGTGCACTGTGTATAAGGCTGAATTGAACCTACTTGATTACCTTAAACACCTTAAACAGATAGCTCTACGTATTTATTGAACTTTATATGTAGTCAATATGCTATCATTGCTTCACAGCAAGTGAATTCTGTTGACATTTGCTGTGAATCTTGCTGTGACTATAATGTTGTCTGCAAGGACCACCAAGTGAATTGATAAATAAACTAACAGCTAGGTTTCGCATCAGTTGAGGGGCTCACAGTGTATTTCTTAACTAAATCTGGGCTGATCAGCAAACTAACTGGCTAAATGATTCCTCCATAAATATTACAGTCGCTCAGTTATAGTATTTCTAACTTAAAACATCTTGCATGGTAGCAGTAAAAAGGTTTTTGCCATAATCACTGCTATAAAATGTCACATTTGAAAAAAAAATGATGACAGAGCACAATGATGGGTATAAGTACCATCTGCCAATGCTATTTTATTAAAAAGCCCTGTCTAATTACACACTTAGGAGTGATAATATCACTAGAACGCACAACCTCTTGGAGATTGTTGCTTTAATACATAACAGTTATGGTGTAGCTCTGTTATGAAATGCTTTTTACAAATCTGTTATACTCTAACAGTATTTATCATTATATTTTTTGTGGGATTGGCATCTGCTACAGCAGCTACTTGCAGAAGTCCATAACACATTTCAGGAAATCCTAACAAGCAAGGATTCCACCAAATCAAGACATCCCTCTAACCACCGATTGCCACTGTTAACTCACAGGCATGTTCAGTGACTTCAAAACCATTTCATAATTAGGAAGAGACAGAAACAGTGTAAGAGAGAGAGTACAAATGGGAAAATGTAAATATACATTACAAATGCCTTTAAATAATAAACGAAACCATACACTATAAGTATATATAAAACACAAGAAAAACATTGTATGTGAAAAAGACCTGAACCCACCCCAGACGTGATATTTAGTGTGGCCCTGTTGGGCAGCAGATGTCTCATCTTATTGCAGTCCAAAAACAGCCTGTAGTTCACCAATATACTGAGGTAATATACTCGCAGTAGGGCAGAGAGGGGGCGTATTTCCATTTAATCTGAAAAGAGATATTATGGTGTAATGATGTGAGAATATATTTCAGAATTGCGTTAGGGTGCAAATTGAGATTTTATCTAAGAGAATTACAAATGAACACTGGAAGAAGGTCAGTATGCCATAATGTAGCCCAGCGCTGCCCTGTGAAGTTAGAGCATTATTCATCATGCAGGTCTCTCAAGGGTTCCGCCCTCGCGATCTCTTTGCCCCACTTTTCCAGTCTCACGGCAGGGAAAAATATGGCAAGCTGTTGTCTTTATCACCTTAATTGGTAAAAAAATTCAGTTGCTGTGAGAGAAAGATGAAATGGGACCTGGAAATAGAGTCTGGTCTCCTGAGAGCTGGGTGTGCGACTCCCAGTGGTAAAGAGTGATAGATATGACACAGGTGCATTTCTCCATGAGGATGATATGTCTGTATCTTCCAATGACATGGCAGAGTTGTTTGTGTTGACCAAAAGTGGCCTTTATAACAATTTTATTTACGTAAATGCTACATCACTCTAGACTAGAACAGAATCTTTTACAATTATCCTTGCCACAATTCTCTAGATTGCCATTCGAAACTAAACAAGGCATTTCAATACAGTCTCACAACTGCCTTCTAATGTCATCGCTCAACTATTAGCGTGACCTGCGAGCATCGCTCACTATTGATTTACCATCTCAGCAGCAAAGGTCGTCATCATTCATGTGTTCCAGTATTTGCTTTAATTGAGTCTGGGCCGTGTCCATTGGAGGTTTGGCTATTCTCATATGTGCATTACGGGCATGAGGTAACACATCATACTAGTGGACATCCTGAGCCTCGCTGCTCAACCCTGGAGATCGTAAACTAGTGCTTCCAGGAGATGGAGAGGATCAGCTGCTGTCTCTCATCTCCCACTTACACACTTGAACACTGTGTGCCCCAGGCAGCCTGAACCAAGTATTCAATAAAAGTTTAAAAACAACAAGTTAGAATTCTACACCTACTATCAATTACTGTCATCAGGTAAAGCCTGTTGTTACACATTTAATAGCGAGGCCAGTTTAGAGCAAATTTAATCCAAATATTTGTCTAAAATTTGATATTTTACAAGGAAATTTCGTTTCAAAGAACAGCGCACTAGTGATTTGTTTACTGTTGTCATCAGCTTATGGTAATCCTACTCTCAATCAAGTTGCAACACATTTTAACTTGTCCTTTATTACAAAGCAACTGCTGTGTAATATTCAGAAGCTAATCGAACTGCACATTATTCACATTTTGAAATCATTCTAGTGTGGCATCTGTGCAAATGATGCAGGCTGTGCAGTGTTTATCTAAAGATAACCAAAGAGAAAGATGTTGCATGTGTTTGGTTAACGACCACAAATGAAAATTGATTTTTGAAAAGCCAGTCAAATTTAGAGCAAACAGGTGCACTGGTGCGAAAAAAAAAAAGACCATGACAAACTGACAAATATGTTCGTATTGAAAAATAGCAAAGGTGTTTAAGAGTTAAAATTTGAGATAAGCAACCAGACAATGGACTTTTCACCCTTAAAATCAAGTCATTGGTAATGCGTTTACATTAAGGCACCTGCATTTCATAATAGCAAATTAGGGTTGCCCACTCTCAGGGTTCTGGCATGAAACTCAGGACTTTTAACTCTTACGCTGTACAAATAAATCTCAAGTCAGTGAAAGACCAGCCAAGGCTCATGGCAGTTTTTGTTTTCACTGCACGATGTCTTCAGAAATAGAAAACTTAACTGATCCGAGAGAAAATTGTTTATGTTACAACTTAAATAAATTCTAAAATAAAGCCAAATAAATACTGCAGAAAAACTCTGAAGAATACATAAATGCTGGTTGTATGAGCACTATTGATAAATAACTTACTGCTAAGCAATTTACTATTAGTACAAAGAGATGTTTGGAGTTGCTCACTTTACCAAGTCCAATAGGGTATGTAATAGAGATTAGTAGAAGGTATACTATATGGACAAATGTATTGGGACCCCCAACAGGGATTTTGTCATTGCATTCAAATATATAATTTTTAATTAGGAGTTGGTCCCCCCTTTGCAGCTATAACAGCTTCCACTCTTCTTGGAAACTTTCCACAACATTTTGAGTTTCTCTGTGTATTTGTGTCTATTGATAGAGCAGTTTAAAGGTCAGACACTGATGTTGAACAAGTATGTCTGGTTCGTAATCTCTGTTCCAGTTCGTCCCAAAGGTGTTGGATGAGGTTGAGGTCAGGACTCTGTGTGGGCCATCAACTTCTTCCCCTCAAAACTAATCCAGCCATGTCTTTATTGCACTTGCTTTATGCACTGGGGCACAGTAATTCTGGAACAGAAAGGCTCTTCCCCAAACTGTGTCCAAAAAGAAGCATTGTGTTGGTAAGCTGAGGCATTAAGATTGTCCTTCGCTGGAATTAGGGGGGGCACATGAATTCAGTAATTAATAGGTGTGTGCCAATACCTTTCTACATATAGTGTAGGTTTTATTGACATAAGTAGTGATACTGCACCTGGTAAAACCAAGAAACTGCACATCTGAGCTAGTTATTGCACAGATTGTTGTGTGGGTGTGTGACAGAAGGAAGAGTTTGATGGGTCATTCCCACTGGGCCATATCAAAACCTATTGACAAGACAACTGTGTCTCCCTCAGCTTCTTTATGTTTCTAGCAATCAAATGTATGTAAACTACGCAGGGTGGCATGTTGTTTTTTCTACCAGAGCAAAAAGCAGCTCTAGGAAGCCAGATCAATCACATTCTCTGTTATTGCATTAATATTCTCTTCATTCCAGAGTATCACAAGCTCCTCAGTTACTGACATGCTCAAGTTAAAGGTTACCTCAAAGTTGTGCAATTCTTTCACGTGTGAGTGATGAAGGAGCTGGTTTGAGATGCAAATACATGCTACATGTTAACATTCATGAGCTCCTATTTAAACTTGTGTTTTAAGCAATCTAATCATGGTAGATAGACACAGAAAGAATAAAAACATCAGTTTTCAGCTCTTAAAGTGTTATCAAATATCATTAGTAAGGGTGCATATCCCCATTTCTTACATAATAAAGATAACGTAACAAATAAATGAGAGAGGCGGGACTACTGGAGCTCATGCACCTCACTGCATTTAGAATACCCACAAGTCCACACGTGCATGTACATTGTCAGGATTGAAATCCTATACAATGCCTTGCAAAAGTATTCACTCCCTTGGGCTTTTTACCTATTTTGTTACATTCCAACCTGTAATTAAAATGGTTTTAATCTTATTTCATATGAGGGATCTGCACAAAACAAGGTGGTGAATATAAATGAGAAAAATACACATAAAAATTAATTTCAAAAAACTAAAAACTGGAAATTGGCATGTGCATATGTATTCAACCCTTTCAAGCTTTGAAGCCTCAAAAAGTTCTGGTGCTACAAATTGCTTTCAAAAGTCACATAATTAGTGAAATTTAGTCCACCAGTGTGCAATCTAAGTGTCACATGATCTGTCAGTATAAACACTCTTTCTGAAAGGCCCCAGAAGATGCAACAGCACTAACCAATTGGCATCACACCATGAAGACCAAGGAGCTCTCCAAACAAGTCAGGCACAAAGTTGTTGAGAAGTACAAGTCAGGGTTGGGTTATAAAAAAATCCATATTTTGATGCTCCCCCGGAGCACCATCAAGTCATCTTCAAATTGAAAGAAAATTTTGCCACAACAAACCTGCCAAGAGCGGGCTGCCCAACAAAACTCACTGATCGGACAAGGAGGTCATTAATCAGAGTTCCACAGCAGAGACTGGAGTATCTGTCCATAGGAACACAATAAGCCATACACTTCATAGAGCTGGGCTTTATGGAAGAGTAGTCAGAAAAAGCTTTTACTTGGCATTAAAAATAAGGAGGCACATTTTGAGTTTGCCAAAAGGCATGTGGGCGACTCCCCAAATGTATGGAGGAAGCGGCTTGCAAAGCGACTTGCAGCTGTAATTGCCAAAATGTTAGCTTTACAAAGTACTGACTTTAGTGGGGGGCCAACAGTTATGCACGCTAAAGTTTTTGTTTGCTTCACAATACTTTTGCAAGGCACAGTACAAAGAGACCAATTTGAGTCATCAGCACACATTTCTATCATTAGCATGGTCACACTTTCCTTTCAAATGTTTCTATGGGCAACAGCGAGGATACGCTTTAACTGTAATGAAGCTTCCCTGCCAACCTACTGAGTTCTGGGTTCTTCTAACCCACATTTGAGTCCACAATGTATTAAAATGTCTCAGAACCGAGTTTCAGTTTCAAAGCATTCAGGCACAGTATGAGAATGTACACCAACATTTTTATTCATTATTTTTACAGTAACGTTCAATCAAATAATGGCCAATCAGATGCAGCAGAACACATAAGCATATTTGTTTCTTATCCTGCCTGTTTAATTTGCCACGCAGAGGGAACAAATGATGTCAGACTCATTTCACTGATTGTATATTACATTGAAAATCTTATATTAAAGTAAAAATACAATCATAGCAATGATTTGTTCATTCAAACCCTTTTTCAAAACGCTAAATGTGAGAGTGTTTCAACGTTCTGCTTTTAAAATGCTGAACTAAGCCAAATAGTTAACATCCCCTACAATCACTACTATGACAAAATAACAAACGCATTACTGCACAGCTCCCTGGACATGTGCAGAAGTGGTTTCGAAACCACAACTATGATTCAAGGATGTCTCCAGCAGGAGGTTGGAGTTTATATTATCTCCCTTTGTGCCCTGGGGGAGGGTACTGTACAGACCTCCCGCATTCTCCGTATGCTAATGTGTATAATATATTAGATTACTGCATAAATTGCAGAAATTCTTTTCAGTATACGCTCAAATATGGACTTGAGAGGGAATTCTATCATTTTTAGAACTCAAGGAATCTGAAGGACTGCTTAAATCAGCAGCAAATTAGCAGGGAACATTTATCAAGTGATGAAGCACTGACTCTGAAGATGAAGCCTACAGAAAGTGATCATCAAAAAGCAACACATTTCTCACCCCATGCCCTCTCTTAGACATTTCATCCCATGCCGGCTAATTACGCAGTATGTTAATTTTTTTGTGATTGGAAATTTAATAGGCAATCAAGTTCCACAGAATGTGTTATTCTCTTAGCTCCACTGAAAAGCATTTTTCTAATTAACTCCAGTTTCCATCCTCAGCTTGATACATTGCCCATGAAGGTTATGAACATAACCACCAAATTTTGATGTGCAGTAGTAATGGAACCCAACTTCAGATCCACGCAGGGAGTCTAAAGAGAGTTAGTGCACTCCAGGACCACAGGTTAGCTTTTTTAGTTTCTGAACTTCTACTATTACCAGCGGTATGAAGATTTGTCTCCTTCTATCTCCAACAGTCATATTTAATCTATAGTTAAACAAGACTTTTTGCTTTCATTTATGAAGTCATTTTGGTAGGCAGAGGTAAGATAGCATTGATTTACTTTTTTACCCTCTTTATGAAATCTTTGTTCTACTTAACCAGAAAGTCTCTGAGAAGTCTTAAAACCAAATAAGGTCAAATATTCTAACCTTCTGAACTGTAGTTTGAGAACAGACCTTGACAGTTCAGTTTTCTCACACACAACCTTCATTGTGGTTGCATGGGTCTTGAGAGGGTCCACCAATAACAATTAAAATGATCATTCATTACTGTGCAAAACTTATTGGATGCCTTTGCAAATAAAATGGTTTGAAACCCTTTTTCCAAGCATGTGATAATGTGTCTTTCTGCTAATATTAGAATAAAAGAAAACCAACAAGAACAAGGTAAGAGGGTTCAAGATTGTAAGAAAATTGCTGATATTTTGTGAGCTGGCCTGGAGAACACAGGTTTGGTTCCAGATTTCTGCTCTGCTACTCCAATCGTCGTTTGAATTTTTTAATTCCATCAGCAGCTCCTAATTTAATTTAATGAAGGACTGACTGAGTTAAACCTGGTTTCTCATGGGAACCCCGCATAAAACTGGGTTTCCACAAGAAGCACATTTATATACTGTACATAAAACCACTATAATTATATAATTATTAAATAAAATATAAATTTAAAGAAACACTCACTGCTGATCTAGACAGTTTTAAAAGTGTTAAGACTCTTGAACAGCGCTGTATATCCTCATCTTAACAAACATCTCAAATTCTCTGCCCACACACCATCTACTTTGAGCAGTTATACCAGATTGCTAATGCAGATCAAATTTTTAATTAAGCGCATAATTTGAACCTCCATTATAATCACCACCCCCATGAATCCTGCACACATGAAAGGCTTCTTTAAAGTAACCGACAGCTTACTTTCCCCAAGTTCATGAGTGAGAACTCTGCTGTGGGTAAATGGATAAGTCTGTACTTCCGGCATCATCACACAGACGTGGAATCGGCCGGCGATTGATGTTGAGCTCTCTGATTCTGTCTTGTTCACTTCAATGATCAAAGATGCAGACTTAAAAAAGATGCCCTTCACATTTCAAACCTTGCTCGAGGCGGATAGTGTTCTCTGCATTGTGAATGTGTTGTTTTCCATCCCTGCCTGCTTGTAAAGCGTGGTCTGCTTTTGAATCAATTCAAAATTTATGCACATGTGCCTTCCTAGGCGTCTCTGTAGGAGCTGTGGTGCTGATGGTTGACGGTGTCAAGCTATCACACCTGCGCCCCAAACTGTGTTTATGTGTTATGTGTGTGTGTGTGTGTGTGTGTGTGTGTGTGATTGTGTGTGCGTGTGTGTATGTGTGTTTGTTTGTGTGTGTGTGTATGTGTGTGTGAGTGTGTCTGTGTGTCTGTGTGTTTACTGGATGCTTTATCAGAGATTTTCTTGAAGCAGGCCCTCTTCTGTAATTATCGTTCTCGGGTTATCAGCACATGCAGGTTAGCTCTCCAGTGGCCTCGGCATGCTACAGCAAGGACAAACACTGTGGAGCGGCACAGCAAATGTAGGGCATGCTGGAGGCTGATGTACTGAGGGGAACAGACAGGCCCAGAGGAATCACTCTAGACAGATATGAACTCGTTTCGTATATAAGCTAACACAGCATATACTAAAAGTAGCTCAGAAATATAAAATGAAGATCCAAATCAGCACAAGCTACACATTGTAGGCTGTTTATTCTCAGTTTGAATGAATAGCAGGCTATCCATGCTACATTCAACGACACATTGGAAACTTGGTCATTACTGGGGAAAAAAATGATTTGCACATAAGGTCAGGACCAATTTTTCTGATTTTGTGCCTCAATTTACTCAACTCAACATCATATATGCTACAATCATTGTGACTGGTTAAAAAATACATTATTTATATGGCATTATTTACAATCTAATTATTGATGTTATTTCCTGTTGTGTATCAAGAGCAAATGACCTTTCTGCTGGAATAATATATGGATCATTGACATCATGGCCAAAAGTTTGACAAGCTACATCTGGAATATATGTACTGTACAGTTGGGGTTAGGTACACTATACAGACAATTCCAAGTATTGGTATGCCTGACAATTACACCAACAGGGCCTTTAGTGCATTCAAATACGTAGATTTTGTCGTTTCTGTGGGAATTTGCGCTCATTCATTCTGTAGAGCATTTATGATGTTAGATAAGAAGGCCTGGCTCACAGTCTCCATTTCAGTTCATCCCAAATGTGTTGGGTGGGGGTGAGGTCAGGACTCTGTGTGGGCCAGTCAAGTTCTTCCACTCTGAACTCATCCAACCATATCTGTGTGGAGCTTGCTATGTGCACTGGGACACAGTCATGCTGGAATAGAAAAGATTCTTCCCCAAACTGTGTCCACACACCTAGAAGCCTGGCGTTGTTCAAAATATCTTTTGATTGTCCTTCACTGAAAGTCCAAAACCTGGAAAACAGGTGTGTCCCAATACTTTTGTGTGTGTAATGTATGTTTGCATTCTTAATACGTGTCAATTTACAGCTTTTTACGAAGACATTTGTAGTAAGTGATACTAGCCCACTAGTCTACTCAGCGTCATTGCTATGAACATGCTTAGCTATTCATTACTTATGTAATGACTGCAAAGACACACGGAGACACTCAGAGAACAACTCAATATAAAATACACTATGCTGTATACAAAATGCTGGGATATACTGCTGTGATTCAGTCTAGCACAAATTGTAAACCATGTGAATTTCTAATCTAAATATACTACATTGGGTATTCATAAAGCACACAATAAATAAATGAGATAAGTTCTGCAGTTATGTAGACACATATATTGTAGACATATGTAGAATTATATATCAAACAAATAGGGAATAAACTGTGTTATCAAGTGGGACAGTATTAATGGAGATAGAATAGATAAATCGATCAGTCAATAAAAACATCAATAAATGACTAAAAACTAGCAGCTTGGATGTACAAACTAAACAGATATATAACTAGAACGAACATTATATTTTTCCAAAATATACAAAATAATTTAGGGCATTCTTGAACTCAGTAAGATAATAGAAGTTTTACGTATTTGTTGTTTGGCGAGGCTTTTTTAAACTGAATAAGTGAAGCAGAAGTTAAGGAATTGATGAAAAACCACTACAGCAAAGGGATTTCCGTTCGACGCTTTAGAAAAAAAGTTTTATTTTTCAAAACACACATTACAAGAGATAAAGAAGCCTGACTGAAGACCGTGACGAAGACGCTGAGGATGGATGTTTACAAATGTGACGGAAAGAGAGCGTCAACATGACCCTCTGAGCGGCGTGCTGGGACGCAGACTGCGTTTAGAGTCTCGGTTGCTTTCTGGGGGCACAAATGGCAACAAGAGAGGGAGGAAAAAAGCAAAAGGAGAACAGAGAGAGAGCACAGACTGGGGAAGGGAGTGTCCTGGATCTCGGAGCTCCTCTCGAACGAGGACTCGCATCCAGACAGCCACGAGGAATCGCCCGAGGAGGAGAGGAGAGACGCTCTCTGTACGAAAAGTAAGTGATTACCTTGTATTTCCTAGGTTTTGTTATGTAAAACGAAGCCAATTGTGTGCTTCCTGTTCTCTTTCATCCCACTCCTGCCTTGTCCGGAGTCAGGAGAGCTATAACTGTGCAGAATCGCTATGTTACATTATAATGTTTTTGTCGCTTGTTTTTACTGCATTAACCACAATTCTGTGCTACTCTACTCGTAAACCGTATTTTCCTTTCAGAGAAATCGTGTTAATGTTGTTTATATAAAGTTCTACTCGAGAGTATACATATAGCCCTTAATACTAGGTGAGCCCCTGCTTCATACGTTTGATGCAGAAGCGCACTACATGGACGAAAGTATTGGGACACACCTCCTAATTATTAAATCTAGGCGGTCCCACATTTCCAGTGAAGGGGAATCTTAATGCTTCAGCATGACAAGACATTGTCGTCTTTGTGGACACAGTTTTTGGGCAAGACCCATTTCTATTCCAGTAGGACTGTGCCCCAGGTCCATAAAGACATGGTTGGATGAGTTCAGCGAGAGAACTTGCCTGAGCCCTGACTTCAGCCCGTAAAAACATCATTTGGATGAATTTAAACAGAAGTTGTGATCCAGGCCTTCTCATCACAACATCAGTGCCTGACTTCACAAATGCTCTGCAGAATGAATAAGCACGAATTTCTCCACAGAAACTCCAAAATGTTATGGAACGACTTCCAAATTGAGTGAAAGCTGCTATAGCTGCCAAGTCACAGCTGTACAACTTCAAATTTAACATGCATGTATTTGAATGCAATGTCATTCAAGTCCCTTCTGCTGGAATGGTTGTGCATCCCAATACTTGCACATATAGTGTAGCTAAACTGAAATGTTGGCTGAGTCCGTCCTGAGCAAAGTTTATGCCAGATGTAGCTTGTCAAACTTTTGGCCATGATGTCAGTGAGGCATATATGTGCTGCATTATTCCAGCAGAAAGGTCATTGCCTCTTTATGCTGTCAGTCATAATGCCATGGTCATTGAAATACAACTGATAAATGTCTGTTAAAGGTTACCTACTTTGTAAGCAGACTGTTATGTTCTCTCACCGATTTTTTTTTTTAAAGAAGGAACATTATTTTTGCTTTTCAGGCGTCTCACCCAGAGTCCCACCTCACTGATCATCTGCCGCTTCCTTGGTCTTCAAGGCTGAAATTGCCACACAGTGCATATGTCCACCAATTCCAAATGTTAGCTGTCTATTGCAGTCACAGGCTGCCAAGTTTCGGAGTTGAGCTTCAGTGATTTCCACTGTACTGGTCTCTAGAAATACCTCAGGGGAATAGCGGTTTCTGCTGATTGAGGATCCATTGGCCTTAAACTCATTCCTCTTGTACAAAGGCATTTCCATAGCAATTAGTTGTAAAGGCCTTTGGGTTTGCACTTTAGAGAAACCTATCCCTGGCTCCCAATTGTAATCTTCTTCCTGAATACTCACTCCATCCCTCTTTCTCTCCCTCTCATTATACTTTGGCATTTATATTCAAATGGGATCTTAAAACCTCAGTAATTGAATTCAGGCTATGGTTTCTGATCAAGAGTCTTCTGCAGGAGTCATTTTCACAGTTAATTTGATAAACGTAAAGAATTCATAGGGTAAAACTTCCTTGTCCAGGGTTGGTGACCTGGATTTTGACTGAGATGATCACAATGCAGCTCCTCTTACATTGTGAAATAGTGGCATTTTATCTTTACATGATGTCTCTTGTTTTGGTTGTTTTCTTAGACAGTTTTATACAACCATTACGATCTCCAAATCAAGTCACAGGCCTTCTTCCTGTAAAACATCTGATTAGACCAAAATACCAAGTTCATGCATACTAATTCAACTTGCTTGGAGGGCATTCTTTTCAAATTAAATGTATTGCAATGGCTCGTGTTTTGGTGCAAGCGATGCTAACTAGCTAATTGTCTCCAGCGTTCAGCAAGCTGCATTTGTTTTGGTAACAGACACCCCGGGGTCTCGCCCCCATATGCGACGTTGCGCCTGGTGTTCATATGAATGATTAATATCCCACCCACACAATCCCTGTAAAATTTAAAAGTAGTAGAATAGGAGCACAGAGAAATGGGTACCGCACCCCACACATCAAAAGAAAGTGAACAATAACAACAGTGATGAAATATAATCGAATGCATGTTGGCTCGTTCCTACGTGTGTATCACTGAAGATGGTGCTGGCACCGTGTGCTCTGTATCATGCCCTCATGAGCTGAATTCAGTGTTGCTATGGAAATGATCCGCTCTGCTACAATTGTCACTGACCCAGTACAACAAGCCAGCCACCGTACAAAGAGAGCCCCTTGCTCTTGGGCACTCTCCATGCAATAGGGATGAGATGTGTTTCAGTATCTTAAGTGTAACTGGGTCATGATATGAGATAGGACTTTTAAAATATCCAGTTTGTTTATCTATGGTACTCCTTTGTTCGATATGTCGCTGTCAGATTTCTGCTGCCCTACTGAACAACTTTCCTAAATGCTCATTCATCCCTCTAAAGTGCTGTGCAGAACAAATGTACATCACTGAGCTACAAATATTCTGTCACTTTAGCAAGTGTTTGTGCAAATGAATCAATACTTCAAACTCACTGGGAACACAACGTCCCCTTAATCAAAGAACTGCTTACCCCTGGAGTATAGAGTGGAAGCTAAAAACGCGAAAAAAACAAAAAAACAAAACCCAAAGCCGGTGTATAACTGCTTGATGAAAGCAAGCAGCTTGGCTCACACTGACACATTTAATTTTCAGTCTGTGAATGGATATTGTTCCTGTTGAATAAATCCAATCAAATAAAGTCAGCTTGCCAGTAGCAGAGTCAGAATTGGTCCACTCGGATTGTTTCTTTTGGTGCTACCTCAGCAGGCAGCACTACAGTACCCGACTGCACAAGTGTAACAGAGGACAGATAGGAGTCCTCCTTATAGTGAAATATGGATGTCTCATGTTGACACTGAATGTGTTGAGTGTTGAGAAAACCATCACTCAGAAGTCGACTGCGTAGACCCACACAGGCACTGCAGAGACAAACCAATAAAACCCACTGCTTCTGTCCCCCGACTGCAGTGCTCGGCTTGAGAAGCACACGCATGTGTATTTGAGAGTAAGCAGTATTTGAGTACTGGGAGGCTAATTAAATGGAAGTCAATATATGAGAGCCTACTGCGCAGCACAGACCCAGAGGAGAAGATGACAAAAGCAGTTTAACTGCTGTATTCTGCACAAGCCCGTTAAATTATATACATAGCTAATAGCTCAGATAAAGGATTAAATTAGACCCAAAGTTAGGTCTAAGTTATGAAAGGGACGGGGGCGACTAACTAACTAATTAAAAGTTTGAAAGGGATACGAGCTGATTGTAAATGACTTCCGTGGGTGCTCATAGGCCTGTTGATCTCAAGCTGTTCAAGTAGTTAATTAAAAAAAAAGAAAGAGAGGGAGAAGTGGTGAAGCAAATCGGTTACAGATTGCAATTAATGTGCTTTGCGAGGCATGCCAGGAGAAAGCAATTCCGCTTCGTTAACTAGAGAACGCCAGCACCGGTCGAAGGCACGCAGAAACAGTGGCCTTTATTTATTTGTTAATCCATTATTAAAACTAAACTAGCCGTGGCTCCGCGCGCCAAAGAAAACGGGGAAAAAATGAGGCCTGCTCATTGTTTCTATGGCAACCCACCTCTGCATAGTTCAGGGAGAGGAAAAGAAAAGGAGTCAGGAGAAACGTCTCTTTCCTTGAGCTTCCCATTATGTCGCTGTCTCCTGGCGGATGGAACGTCCGACATCTCGCCTTTAAACGATCAGGGAGATAGTAAAAGCCCTCGGTGAATGGCTGGGACTTAAACACAAAGGGTGGCGAAAAAAAACAAAAAGCAGCGGCCCAGGCCCACAGGTACTCATCTGCCTCCGCTTCGGAGCATCCATTTGCATCTCAGAATACACAGAGCAACTGTTCTCTCTTCAGTATTCACAATATATATTTCTGCCTTTGCTGGCCATCTATGCTGTGAAGGGCTGGTCTGAATTGTTTTATACGTCTGCGAGAAGATCAGTGGCTAATTGGATGAGAGTCTATTCCTCAGGATTCGAAATGACTTTCGTTTAAGAGCGGATTAAAAGCTCCGTGTCCTGTCAGCCGTTGGACCTGGGGCGTTGTTAGAACATGGCTGTCTCTCTCTACCATGCAGTAGGAGACAGGGAGATTTAGGGTGTGAGAGAGGGAAAGAGAGAAAAAGAGGGAGAGAGAGAGAGAGCCCACCTCATTTACAGCATGATTGAGCTTGATTAAGTGCTCGCCACTTCCAGGAGTCCCCGCATACTTAACACTCTCTCTCACTCAATCACCAGAGGCCCAGAGCACTCCACCTGTAATAAGCTAGTCAAATCATTATTACAGTACAATTAGATGCCTCACAATGCAAAGACGCCTGCCAAACGTGTCTATTCGGTAATCAAGTTTTCGGTGAGGTCCTTCGGGGACCAGCCATCTGCCTAAAAGGCAAAGAGTGACGCGAGGCATCGCAGTTGGGGGAATTGAAAATGGTTGTATTCCTCGTATATTTACACATAGACCAAGGCCCGCGTATCTGAGTCAGTGCCTCAGTAGGGTGTGTTCAGAGCTGAACACACCATCCAATATTAATTAGGGTTGACTTTGATGAGTGCCGAAGCCTGGTGCCATGTCATGCTAACAGAGGAAGGCTCTCTGCTGAAATGGCGTCGCCTGTAATGAGAAATCCATGACGCAGTTCGCCGGTTTGCAGAAGGCTCAGTGGAATTAGCGTATTCCTTTGATGGCTCACCTTGTAGGTGTCCTTGTAAGGGGAAAACAAGGGAGTCATTGCCTGGTGCAAGCAAGGGAATAAGGGAGATATGAAGGAGGTGGAAAAGGTGGTTGCCTGGTTACTGATGGATGCTAAGCCGTGGTACAACAGCCCACTTCAAGCTAATTGTGTACACAGCTAAAGGGGGCCACAACAGAACAGCCGCGCAAAATCGATTGCATCAACAGCCATGCTGTTCCAGGCTCTCCTCCATCTCTCTCCCACCTCTTTCTCTCTCTCTCTCTGTTACTTCCTCTTCTCCTGACCAAAAATATAAATTGTACACTATGTCTCTGCATGAATATCCATTTGAAGGAGTAACAAGAGTGTACGTAGGCTGAATAGTGGAATGATTCACTTGCACTAAAGCACAGGGTGAATACTGGCTATTGTGATAACGTGTCTTTTCAGAGTTAGTAAAATATATTTTTAATGTCATGGTATTTGTCTATATCTCTTAAAAATTTGACAGCTCAGGAACACGCACAGAACATATTCAGTGATTATATTCTTGGGAGTATACTGAAATTTGTCTACATGTAGTAATATATGCACTAAACCAATTATTTTCTGTTGTGAATGTCTGTTAATATACCAAACACTGCTAATTCCTAACGCTGATCGCAGACTTCTAAACACTGAATGTGTTTGAACTAGGGCTGCATGGTATATCGTGTGTTCCTTATTGTGGTACTGAACGAGGGTTGGACATGTGATAGTCTTAATTGTGTAATGTTGAGATTGCAAAAGACTGCAGTGTGTGAATTAACACTAAATTAGTTACAGATAGGCCTCTGAGAATGTTTTGATTAAGTATTTATGTGATCCAACAAGATGTTTTGACCAACATGATGTAGGCCAGAAGGTATGGAGCAAGCAATATTTAGCAAGGTTATTCTTTTTTGTTTTTCCAAATATTACAAATAAAAAAGCTAAAATATCACAATGAGACTTGATCCCAATATCGTGCAGCCCTAGTCTTAACGAAGACTTGAGTTCCTGCATTATTGACATCTTTCCTATCCTATTTTAAGTTCGCTGACGAGGGCACTTTCCTGCTGCTGAGAAGCCAGTGTGATCGGTCAGGGCAATGGTGGTGCCCTCGGCCCAAGAATTCCACTGGCAGAGTCTGGCCAGTCTCTCCAGTGGGCGTGTCTACCACTCACTGGCAGAGGTGGGGGGTCAGCTGTACATGCTGGGGGGCTGTGATGCCGCCGGAAGACCCACCAGCTCTCTTGAGCTCTATTCTCCAGAGGTGGACCAGTGGGTCAGCCTACCCCCGATGCCCACAGCCAGAGCAGGAACCTCTGTGGCCGTCTTAGGCAAGCAGCTGCTCGTGGTGGGAGGAGTGGGGAAGGACCAGCACCCCCTGAAGGCCGTGGAGGTTTACAACACAGAGGAGGGCAAGTGGAGGAAGAGGTATTCACTGAGGGAGGAGTTGATGGGAGTCGCCATCACTGTTAAAGGTAATTTATTCTATTATATTGCTGTTTTTGTGACATACAGCCTTTGGAAAAGCAGTCGCCTCACTACTTAACTTCCCTAATCACTCAAGCATAGGAAGAATGGAAATATGATAAAGACTGAAAGTTTCAGATTTTAAGTTTTTTAATAGAATTTCTGGTTTTTCGATGAGGTATGAGGGATAACAATTTCAAATAAATGCATTTGTTATATCTGTTATAACTTTGGTTTTTGGTTTACATTTTTTTATATTTTTTATATAAAAAATAATATTTTTGTTTGTGGTATCATTTGACTCATGAACAGTCCTCAGAGACCAGCATGTTCAGGGCATATTTTAATCACTGACTGTCCAAATGGCCTAGTTTAGTACAATGGATATAATTAATCTACATGAGTTCTGATTTTTCTTTAATCTGGTTGTTTAAGAAGGTAAAACATTGTACCTTCTTTTCATCTGATTAGATGGCAGAGCTTTGGCTGTTGGGGGAATGGGAGCAGACCTCCTGCCCAGAAGCACTCTGCAGCAGTACGACCTTCGCAAGGACGTCTGGGCTCTTTTGCCGCCCATGCCCACTCCCCGCTACGATACCAGCATTTGCCTTCAGGGATCCAAGATATACGTAGCAGGTTGGAGTGTGTGTGTGTGTGTGTGTGTGGCTTTATAACTGTCGGAGCATTTCAAAGATTCTGTTTTGTGTGAGTTGGTGTGTCTCTCTCCACCTGTCAGAGCATTTCAAGGATGTCTCATGTGTGTGCGGGTGTGTGTCGATCTCTCTCTTTCTGTCAGCCTATTTTACTGAAAATCTCTTGCCCTCCAGGTGGCCGTCAGTGTAAGCGCTCTGTGAAAGCTTTTGAAGTCTTTGACATGGATAGCCGCACCTGGTCCTCTTTGCCCAGCTTGCCCTGTAAGAGGTCATACTCTGGGGTGATATGGGATAACACAGGATGCCTCTGCTGGCTGGGAGGGCTTCGTCAAGGAGGGGTCCACCAGAGCTCTAAGTTCACCAAGAATGTTAATATCTTCAACCCTAGTCAAGGTAATGCATTAGACATGACTAGTAAGGGTGTAAAGATTTCAACACAATAATCATTTTAAAACAAACATAAATAAAATCATAAATTGAAACAACAATTGAACCAAGCAATGACTCCCTTGTTTTGTCTTTACAAGCGTCCCCACAAGGGGAGCCATTAAATACGCAAATTCCAGAATATCAAATCTGAAATGTTCCTTCCAAACATCTTTTATTTGACAGAATTTGCCGTGTGTTTTTGTTTTATTAATAGTTCAGTCGTTTTATAGGAGAACACAAGCATGAACCGCTTTGCCAACTAAAAAAAAAACATCAAAAAATTGTGTGTCTCTTTATAGCCCTGACAAAACCACAAGAAGTTTTTCTTTTGTCTTCAACTTTTTTGAAATCAAGTCTCGAAAATCAAATACTTCATGTGGCTGAGAGACTACACAACTACTGCAGACCTGTATTAGCATTCAGTGATAACTCTGCCCTTTTCTATTCAATTTCGATTCAGATTAACTCAAAATAGAAAAAAAAAGATGATGGGAAGAAACAAGGTGTGACAAAATGTAAGGCCTACTGAAATTAGTTATTGATTTCTCTATAGGTACTTGCCTCTTGGTTTTCTCCTCTACCATTTCCGTTCAAATACGATCATTTCTAATCAGGCTCACCGAGCGAGAAAATTGCACATAAACTCCTTTTTTTCTGAAGCCCTGAAGGTACCGCAAAAATAAACCTACTATCCTGTGTGGGCTGAAAAGGGGGGGGAGTGAGGGTCATTTTCGAACCTTCTGCTCTTTGCACACACTACAGTAATAAATCATTTATCTTTTTTTAATTATTCCATTACCACAGCGTGTGTCACTCAACAGGTGTTGGAGGCGCACACAGAGGGAGTCTGGGAGATTAAACCCTGATATCTAATTTCCCTCGGCCTGGAACCGCCGGCGGCAATAAAAACTCCCTTCGCACAACCCTCCCAATCTAATATAACCAGCCGATACGATCTGGGTCTGCATTGCAGAGATGGCAGGAGGGTGTTTCAGCGATGCTATTCAGAACCAGATTGCTATCCCTTATTCACAGAGCTGTAGCTCTTTTTAGCTCATCCTGATCGAGTCCATCTGTTCAGCCGTCTTCATGCAGCCTGACGTGGAGATAGTAGGATCTCAGGAAAATCACACTCCACAAGCAAGATGGATGTGTTTTTCATTACAAAGCCCATTTCAATGCCATATATCTACTAATTAAGCTGTAGAGCCACATAGCAGAAAGTGCTGTGCAGTATTAAGCATTCCAACACTGCTTCCACACCAGTTTGTTTTACTGAACATTGTTACTTTGTTGGTTTTAGAGGAAGTAAGTGTAGTGTTACTACTACTACTATGTAAGAATAGCTTATTAAAAGCTGCAATCAATACCATCCAAAGGTGCTTTCAAGGCAAGCATCCTATCCAAGACAAAACCAACCAAGCCAAACCGATCAATTTACTCAAAAAGCAAAAGGGGACCACGGGCTATAGTCAAGTTACAATTCTGAAGAGCAACGCTTACTTTATCACTTTTAAGATGACAGGTTTGGATAAGTCATTAGGACTAGGCTTGCTAGGGTTGCTCAACTACAGCTGCAGCATGCCAGGATGCAGCGGAAAGTTATTATAGAAGAAGGAGCCTAAAAAGCAAACCCAAATGGCTTTAGGCACTGGCATCTTTCAAGCAGTCATCACTGCTCTGTAGCCGTTTCATTGGCTTTTGGCTTGGAGGGATGCTTTTTGGCAG
>JBBMFX010000128.1:10012657-10077190 GCA_037832545.1 Rhabdalestes septentrionalis
AAACCAAGGAGCATGTGTCAGCATCAGCCAATCAGAGGCAGAGACTGCAATACGTCCAAATCGAGGGCAGAAAGAGAGGGAAAAAAAACACGACTAGTCGACTACTCTCAGAGGCCGTCGACTAGTGCCTTTATAGTCGACTAATGCCTTTATAGTCGACTAATCAACTAGTCGACTTTTGTGTTAATGCCCTAATATATATAAATATAAAGGAAATGATTGGATTTTAGCCTGTTACACCACTACACCACTATCTTGTTAATTTTACAGTTATTGATTACAGTTTTACAGTTATTGACCTTAATAACATTACATTAATGGAAAAAAAACAGTACTTTGTTTTTTTATTTGGAACTATTTTTCTTGCTGCATTGTGTCTGCCTACTTCACAGGTTATCAGGCCTCAAAACAACTAAATAAATGCATAATTTGTGGAAGTATTGCACTGATTTTTTGTGGGATCTGTGTAGTGTAACATGATCATGTATATAATCTGTGATCTGAATGCTCACACAGGTCATCAGCCCTCAGTGCTGGACACCGTTGAGGCCTTCCATCCTGAAAAGAGAAAGTGGGAGGTTCTGGCTCCTATGGCAAAACCCCGCTGCTCCGCATCCACCATCGTGATCCGTGATCGTCTGTTGGTGGTGGGAGGTGTCAATCAACTCCCAAGCCCAGCACATGAGATTCTGTATGTGAAGGAGGAGGAAATTCTTTAGCCATGCATGTCTGTAGCCTAAGAAAAGTTGCCTTCAGTGAGTTGGTCGAGCACTGAACAAGTTTGCCTACTGTAGTTTTGGAAATGTTACTTTTGTTAATAGGAAAACGATGCCATCACCTACTAGGGTCCTGTTCCGCCTGTTAAACAACAAAGCACAAAGTCTTCTTGGGATAGTGTTTTTTTGTTTGTGTGCCAAATATAAGCTCTCGTCATTGTGCTTTAGAACACACATTTAGCAAAGACAATCCATTCCTGAAGTCTTACCATGTAGGAACATACTGAATACTGTAGACACAGATTGAGACACAAGCATGTGAGGTTTTCAAATAGCTAATCATATACCTCATGGATTTATAAGTGGATTCTATGTCTTAAGAGACATTTGCAGGGTATTTTTGTAGCTACACACAACAATTGTCAGGTTGCCAATGCTCTTGATTTGTCTCGAGTATTCTTTCTGCAAAGTGGCATTTTCTTCTTTTTTTTTGTATTTGTTTTTTCACAAAGTGAGGTTTATAGCCAGAACGGGCACACAGATGAGGTAGCCTAATCGTGTTACTCCTTGTGTCAGCTGTTTTTGTGCCTGCAGTTTGTGCAAAATGTATTGTGATGAATTGTGCATTTTGCTCCTTAGTGTATGAATATTTGACTTTTTCACAGTTTTCCCATCATCTCATCAGATATATATATATATATATTCAGTTTCATTCACACGTTTTCACGCAGTATGTATAGGGGACTTGCCAAGTAATTTATATGAAGTTATTGTGTAATAACGTGTATTTATGAGCAGTATATTATGGACTAGAAAGGTGGATTTATTTCTAATGTTACCGTTCGTACAGGAAAAAAGGAGATGGAGACAGAAAACTAATTTTAAAGACTGTTTGTTATGTATGCTATGATGAGCTTGAGTCTGCAGAAAGTGGCTCACGTCAATGCACTTAATTCAGCAACCAGTCAGCAAAATAAGCAATTGTTTGATTATCCATGATCGGCATTTGTTTAATAAAAGGATTTGTCACGGAAATCACAGCAATAAAAGTCCAGCACAATGTAACAAAACAATTTTGTAGAAAAGGAGTGCACTGTTGTATTGCAGCCATTAAAGAAACCTACATTTCTCACCCAAGTCTCTTGCTATCTCCTGAACCGAAAGTGTGTATTTGTGAAACCTGCCCCAGTCGACCTCTGCTGCTCTTTCTTTTATCTCCTTTGATTTAATCATGTCAAGTACATGGTGCTCTCTCCCTAATCTTGGCAGGGAAAGTACTTGACGTTGAGTGAGAGTAGACTCCAAAGTCCTGGCCGAGGGGTTTATTTGTCTCTATTGATTTTTCTCACCTCTGTTAGTTTGCAGAGGTGAATGGCTGCCGGTTGCATTGTCCCTGCCCAGCCTGCAGCTTGAGCATGAGCTCAGCTAAAAGTGCTGCTGTGCTCATAAGCTGTTCATCAGCTAAATGAGGTTTCCAGTGATGTATGAGGCAGTTTAACTCTAATTAGGCAGCGCCGCTGAAGCCAAATTTTAATGAAGTCAGAGTTCCACTTGCCGCAAGCGGAGCAGCTGGTTAAAATAAGGATAATCTGGGCTAATGTTGTTTTTAGGATGTAGTTGGCAGGGCTTACAGACGAGTATATTTAACTTTGTGTGAATATGATGATCATCCCATGAATGCAGCTTTACGGACCGATGGCCTTTGACACAAAGCTCAAACCTGTTTGCCAAGGCACACTTCCTGCACCTGCTGTTTGCCTCAGGACATCAAAAGCTTTAGCATCAATTAAATTATGTCTGCTTGACATGGCAGTGATGAATTTTAGCATCCCCTTCTATTTTTCCAAGTAGATGGAGCAGAGGGTGTAGTTACATTCTGTACCACTTGGTGGCACTGTTACATAAATATTTTGATGCCTTAATGACACACAGTGGGCCAATGGGTTTTTCTGGTCACAAATACTTTATTTTTAAAAGCTTTACATAAGAACAGTCCTAGGTTTTAATTGCATTGGCTCGGAGTTACCATCCGTATGCTCATTATGCAAACATAATTTACCAAATACTGCTCATTAGCCTGAACAGCTTTGAAGAATACGGCTTAGAGTTTCATCTGTGGCACTGTGCAAATCTTTGGTGCCTGTGCAAATGGTTGAAAGCCAGTTTTCTCAGCATGTGATAAAGTCTATGTCTGCTAGCAAAGTTAACATCAGAATAAATGCAAACAAGAAACCATAAAACATCAAGATTTGTTTGTAAATATTTGATATGTAGTGAGCTGGGGAAGAGAGAACAGGTTCGGTTCCAAATCTCTCTTCGGTTCCTCCAGTCATTGTTTGGATTTGTAAAATCCATCAGCAGCTCTTGATTTTATTTATTGATGGGCTGACTGAGTCAAACCAGGTTTCTGAAGGAAACTGAGTAATACTGGGCTTCCACAAGGAACGAATTGATATCCTGCACACATAATCACCATTTATTATGTAGTGCTTTTTGCATTTATTTCTTTTAGTTTTAGTTTGTATATTTAGTAAGATTATGTGAAAAAAAACACTGTTAAACTAAACTATATATTATTTTTGCAGGTAACTGAGATGTTTCACATGGTACTTAGGCTTGCTTGCTAATGTCATTCAGAGTGAGACTTTTGTCATCCTAAAACAACCTTCAGATGTATGATTCAGACAAGCAACAAACCACAAAATAACCACACCATTTCCAGGTAATCACAAAGAACTGAGACCAGCAGATAACAAAGACTGCCAAACCCCTGGCCACACATTAGCCCTGTCTGTCAAACTCAGATCTTGAGACAACGAATGCTTGAGACTTGATGAGTCCCTTCACATTGAAGCCTGTAAGTCACTGCAGTCAAGGTGAGATTAGAGACAACCATCTAACAACGGGAGTCGTTTTCCTGGACAAGAGAAATTTATGATCTTCTGACAGTAAGACACCATTAATCATGACCTCTCAGTACTGACACATTATTATTATCAAATTACAGTGTTATTAGAGCATGAATTTGAAGGGTTTGCCAGGAGTGAACAGTTACTTCATGGGTCTTCATGCAGGCTGTATTTAAAAGCAGCCACACTTGGCAACAGTTTACAGGAAATAAACTGTGGTTGTGGTTTTATATATGACTAAATACAAACGCTTAAACCTGTAGAATTAAACAAGCTCCGTTCTGATTGGCCACCCTGCATTCAAACTAACTTCATTGCCATCTACATACACCATATGGACAAATGTATTGGGACGTCTGACCGTTACAAGTATTTTATAGACTTTGCTGTTAAAATTTGTGCACATTTATTCTGTAGAGCATTTATGAGGTCAGACTCTGTTGGATGAGAAGGTCTGGCTCACAATGTCCATTCCAGTTTGTCCCAAATCTGTTGGACTGAGTTGAGGTCAGGGCTCTTCCACACCGAACTCACTCGACCATGTCTTTATGAAGCTATCTTTGTGCACTGGGACACAGTCATGCTGGAATAAAAAAATTGATTTCCCCAAACTTTGTCCTCAAAATTAAAAGCCTAGTGTTGAAATGTCTTGGTATGCTGAAGCATTAAGGTTAGCCTTCACTGGAAGTAATGGGTCTAGCCCAAACCCTGATAAAATAGCATGTTCCAATATTTTTGTCCATATAATGCAAATGTTAATAGACTGAACTGCTGACATCACAGAAACAAGTAATTCAAAACTGAATATGTTTACAGCTTGGTTTCTGTAAAAAAAAAAATAAAAAAAACTATGTACTGGGAAGTAAAAAATAAAAAAAAATATTTATATACAACAAAAAATGAATTTTCATCAAGTTGCTTGGTATGGGTCAGATACAAGAACACAGCCTTAGAATCCCACAGGCAAAAAGGGGATGAATGCCATTTTTAGTTCAGAGTAGTAGAAAATGTTGGCTGTGAAGTTAAGTGGAAGTCAGCTGTTTATGAAGGAATGTATTTTCTTGGCCTCAGGAAGTTTGGTTGCTTCAGCTCACATGATTTCTAAGCATTTCATCTACTGTACAGAAAAATTCCATGGAAAAAGTGGGATATGGAGTTTCGTGTAAAATGTAAGCTTGTTGTTTTTAAGCAGTTTGAACAGTATGAGTTGATATTAATAGCAATAGTAATAGTAAAAGTATGTAATAGTTGTGTTTCATCATATCTATTGGTGGCTTTCTGGCAAGCTAAAATGTTTCACACCAAACCACTCTGAATGACTTCTTATACACTGGTTTCATGTTGAAAAATTGGATGGTTCTCTATGACATTGCTCCCAAGAGATGTACTGGGTACCTTTTTTTTTAAGGCCTGTTGTTATGTGCCCATACCGATTCAGTGCTGCTGGCTGGAAGATTGCTGTGAGGATTTAATTGTACTGAGCCACAGAATGATTAGTGTGGTTATTAACTGATGTTGGATCCCAAACGCCACTCCAGCTCATTACAGATGTACTGGATGAAGTTCCATTGTTCCTTGGAATGAAGTTCCACTGCTCCACCGCCCAGTACTTCATGAAGCTCTATCTGGCGCTTGCCCTTAGGCTCTTGTGCAGTTTCTCCAGAGCCTTCCATTCTCCCATTCTCTCGATTGGCATATCTGTTCTTTATTGGCAGCGCTCTTCTGTGGAGATAAACCAAGACAATACAATGCACAATTGGCCATCTGTGCCATCAATGGATGTATCTTGAAGTAACTGAATTGACAATCTGAAGGGGGTCTTGACATTTTTGGACAAATGGTGAGTTCCAAAGTAAATCTCATCACCAAACCTTCACGAAGAAAACAGGCTCATTGCATGTACCCTCATTTGCAAGTCTGTTGCTCGCTGCACCAACTTTCCAGTTGGTAGCCTGGAAAAGCTCAGATCCTTGGGGGCATTCAAGGCGAGGGTCTGGGGTTGACGTGCCTTTTTTAAGATGTGGTTAATGCTAGCCATCATGTGGGCTATTCTGTAACCAAGCCTTCCTATGCAAGGTGCCTCCTGGCTTCTTCCACTTGGGTACTTAAATGGTCATGTGACATCCCTAAGCTTTGGACACTGGGTGACCTCCTATGCAAAGTGAATCATTGCCCTCAATGGTGCCCTGCCACTGGGGATAGCTCTCATACTGTATGCCTATCCCTGCGAGAGATTTTTCCACATTAAGCTGGCTAAGTAATGTGTGGTGCTGTTCTGAATGTAATCTCAAATGGCTCTCGACACAATGTGCGGCTGCTTACTGCTGGTGGGGGGTAAAAGTTTAGCAAGGCTGTCGGGAGACCTGAAGCTGAAGCACACCACCCATGCAGAGCTGAACGTTTTAGGCCTTTAGAAGTTATGCGGTGTGGATGCACAAAAGTTCCTCTTTAAAGTGTCAACTCAAATTGTGCAATCAGTTTATCAGATCTAACACTTAAATGAACTCGCTGAAGTTTCATCACCCAGCCGAACACCTAAAGGGATTATCCTCACCAAACCTATTTAAAAGTTTTAGGTGTGACAGTCAATGTTGATTATTTTAGTAATAAGTCAAGAGACCATTTTGATCATAAAATGAATGATAATGAGTTTGAAAAAAGACCAAACACTAAAAATTGATTAAAAAGAAACAAACAGTATAACAAACAATGCATAGCCTTGTAAAGACTCAAAAGAAGTTCATTTGAAAAAAGGTAAACTAAAAAGCCTTTTTAAAGATTTCAGTATAATATATTAGACTGGCCAGCCAGAACATTAAAACCGTCACACTGCTTACTTCTCACTATTCAGCCTCACCAATAGTAAGCTGTGATGCAGTGTGTGTGTCTGACACCTTTCTATTACAGGCAGCATTAACTTTTATAGCAATTTGTTCTATAGTAGCTCTTCTGTGGTATCGGAAGAGAAAAGCTAGCCTTCACTTCCCATGTGTATTAGTGAGTCTTTGGCACCTATAACTTTCCAACCAATTCACCGTCTGTCCTTCTCTGAATCACTTTTGCCTTCTGCATACCAACTGTGATCCCAAAAGACCTTCCGTTTTGAAGCCCTGACCCAGTCATCTAGCCATCACATCACACTTTAAATAGGAAACCTACTGCAAAACATCTGTAAAAGAACCTGGGTGTCATATTTGCCGGCAAACTTAAAGTAGATAAAATAAAAAGCTCTGTTGTTGGCCAAGGTAAAACCTTTGCTTTGGCAACAAGATCTCAAAAATGTATCTTTAATCTCACCAAGAGTTCATCCAAAGCAGAGCTGCAAGGCTATTGACTGGATCCAAAAATGGGACCACAGAACCCCACTACTGGCTGCCCTTCAATGGATGCCTGACAGTATTAGAGTGCATTTTAAAAGTATACTAGTGGTTTACTAGTACTATCTACTCCAACCCTACACCCCTTCCTGGTCTCTAAGGTCATCTGACCAGTTGATACCGGTCCTATCCAGATCAAGGCTTTAGCGAATGGGTCCACCATGTCTTTGCAGTTGCTTCTCCCTGGCTATGGAATTGTTTGTCTCCAGGTCCCTGCTCTCAGGTCCCTGGCTTTTGATTTACAGTAATGCTCATCCTTTTGTGGCACATATGGCACATGTGTTCATGCTTTATTAATTGATGTGTTAGAACTGCACCCCTCCAGCCTGGATGGCTTTTGCATCACAATATTACAATTATAGATTTTTAATGATTGTGCATGTATAAATATATATACAGTATATATGTCATTGGTGGTGGTTACGCAGGGACTTCTATTTGTGCAGTGTGTTACAGGAATCAAAACCCACACTCCCTCTCGGAAGGTAGCAATTTTACCCAATACACCAACTAGCAGATGTGACAAACTAATGCATCAATTTTGCCATGTAACCTTTTGTGGTCTGGCGAAAAGTTCTGTGGAACACTTCCAGGTCACCAGTCATTTGTCAGTTACTGTTATGGGAGGGAAGAGTGCAGAGAGGAAGGAAGAATGTGACAAACCACACAACCCTCTCAGTTTGTCATTTTCATTGCTATCTGTGTTTCATGTGGACCAGCATCTGGCTGAAGCAAATCTACCTGCCACACATAGAGCTGCATGCTGATTTAGACATTCTAACTTCTTGAGCACATGAACTCTCACATTTATTACAGTGCATTGTGTTACACACCTGCTGCGGAAAATCATGATGTCACAATGGATAAGTGCGATAATGAGCATCACCCTCAACTGATGATGCATCGTGAAGAATTCTTATGTTATCCCATGGATGTCTTGTTTTTTTTTAATCATTTGCAAACATGCAGTGAGCAATAATGTCACAAATAATTGTGAGTTTGACCACAGGCAAGGTTATGATGTAAACACCGAGAAGAAAAGCGGTGTTGGGAACACAGTAGCCCAACATGCAGTTGTCAGAAGGTTCATGTTTGTGCCCCTGTGGCTGACTTTGAAGTTCTAGAGGCCACAATTAGAGATAAGACTCATGACTTTGCTTAGAAAAGAAGAGCACAGTGTAAGTCAGTCCCTTTGGTCTCTGTGGTCAAATGTAAATACAGGTCATCAGGGACCCACAGGGTTGGTCCAACGGTCAGTCCATAATACATACAGTTGCTTACATTTTTTATTACTTTTTTAGTAATTTCCTCAATTCCATAGTCATTTCCTGTGTTGATGTTTGGTTAGTTATCCACTACACAATGAAATGTAAATACATAAAACTTTGATAAATGAGCTTTTTACTTTTGCTGTGCAAATCAGGAAATGATACTGAAATATTAGAATATCTATTACTTTGTGATTCTACATGCAGTTACGTATTACTTTTGTATATATACAGGTTTTGTACTTCTTCAAGTCTACAAGTTCTCAGTTTGACTCATGAAACACACCTAGAGCATCAGTAAGTAGGAAGGTTAATATGTGAGATTTAAAAAAAATTGTAATGAGATCATTGACCAGCTACACACATGAGTCAGTCATGACATTAAAACCACTGACAGGTGAAATGAATAACGTTAATTATCCCATTACTATGCACCTCGGGAGGGTTCGGGAGGTTGGAGAATATTAGCCAGCAACTGAGCAGTCAGTTCTTGAAATTAAAATGTTGGAAAATGGAAAATTGGAAGAGCGTAAGAACCTGAGCATCTCCAACAAAGCCAAAGTTGTGATGGCTAAAACAAGAGGGCTTGTGGCATATTCCCGATATACAGTGACTGGTACCTCCCAAAAGTGCCCCAAAGTACAATAAACTGATGAACAACAGGATCATGGACCAGGATTCTATCACGTGGAGATTGATGGCTACCTCCTCTAGTCTGATCATACAGAAGAACTACTGTTCAGCAGTACTTGCTGTAAAAGTTCATGCTGGCTATTATAGCTGTGAGAACATATCATTGTGTATAGGGCAGTTACATGTATATCATGAAAATGTTAAAAGAAACAAGTAACCTGACTAATTATCTTTCTCATTCCATGCTTACACCTCCGATCCCTAAACACTTTTGGAAAGAAACACAACAAGCAGAACTGTGTCTGTGATAGGGTATACTGGACTGGCCATTAATCTTTTATATCTGCCTTTCTGACCACAAGCTAGTCCTCTGACAGCAATTTATATATCAAAACTATTCATCCCCTGTGCTGTTTGTCCTGTTTTGTTGCAACCTAGTAAAATAATAGGTTTTAGGGGGTTAGCACCAATTAATTTACACAGCATGCATACCAATATTTTTATTGAGACACTAACAATAACTAAATAGTTTTGAATGTGCATTGGTATTCTGGTGGCCTACTGGTCAGGGATCAGTTGTGGGTCAAACTCTAGGACTCCCAGTGGCACTAAAGTAAGGTATTATGTTGCTGGCTGCACATTGCTTCACTTAGGTGAAGGGGTTAAATGCATAATTATAATATAATAATATAGCATATAGTATATAATAAAAATAAATCAATTAAAAGTCACCCACGCTAGTCAACCCTGTATAGAGGCACCTTTTGCTACAGCTGCAAGTCCCTTGGAGTATGTCGCTTACCCTTTAGCCACTGGGATTTTTGTCTAGTCCTCAAGGAAAAGCTGCTCCAGCTCCTACATTTTAGTTGGGCAGCATTGGTGTTCATCCGTCATTGCCATTTGTAGTTCATTCGGTCAGATTCTGGAGAGAAGTGTCAAAGCAAGTCTGCATCAGATTCTGAATCCACTGATGCCACCTAATAAACTTTTAAATATGCAGCTGTGTCAGCAGACCAGTTAAACACACTTACCATTAATCAAACTGGCGTTTGCTACCAATAGATCAAATTAAGCTGTCAGACTCTCTAAAACTGTCAAACTGTCTAAAATAAAAGGACATTTAAGTAATCTATGAAATACTGAAAGAGCAGAACTTGAGAATGTAGACAGTCTTGGATGGTTTGTAATTCAAAATGCTGTTTTTTGACAGAAAGACATTTTTATCAACATTAAAGGTCATCTTTGTTTTGTTAGGTAGAGCTGAGGCACAAAAACTCAAGATTTTGACATCATAACTGTGATATGACATAATCAGAAGCATAATGTTATATGTGATAAAGAACTTGTGTCTTGTTAAAATGCTAAAATTACTTTACTGCTCACATTTGTGATGAAAGGCAAATGTGGTCCAAGTAAAACCTCCTCCACATGATCAGAAAACCTTAAGGAAACATCATGCAATGAAAGGTGAGCCAATGGAGGAAAACAGTGACAGCTATGTTTGTTCCTGTGGGCCTCCTCTGTGGCTACAGGGGCTGCTAAGGGTGGCAGAATGCTATTCAAAGTGGCTCACAAACTGTCCATATCCAACACTGCATTCTTGTGAGGGAGAGAAAACAAGTGTAGAGGATAGAGCTGGCAGAAGGGTCCCGAACGTTGCCAGGGAGAGTAGCCGTCCTGAAGCCATTGCCATGAGGTGATCTGTTTTGTCTCTATCATTTCCTGGTTGGAAAAAGAGGAGGGGAATCATTAACTCTGAGCATCCGTAATGACCAATCTGTCTAGCAAGCACCTGGTGTACTTTAGCTTGGTTTAGCTGTATTTTTAGAGAACCCTTTCTAGAGGGACACGCCATTTTATTTAGAAGAAAGTAACTACAAAATTCCGTAAAAGTGGTTTTAGTGCAGTAAAATCAGGGCCACTTCCGGACACAATGTTTTTGCATCCAAGACCAAAGAGAATTGATACTTCTTTCTTTTTCATTCATTCCTCAATAAAAAATTATATAAACACAGCAAAACATCAGAAAAAGAAATATAATCTTAAGACATTTCATCTGTTCATTTACATAAATAACAGAAAAAAATAAAGAACAAAAAAACTTTTTTGGACTCTCAGCCCAACACAAATATTCTAACACCCCCAAGATCAAAGATTTGAGAGATTCAAATGTAAAACATCTACCAAGTTGCAGTCACATCAGACCAAGGACAATATATGTATGGAAAAGGTATTTTTTCTCATTTCTGTTATTATCTGAATAATAGGAACTATTAACTTCTCACATCTGCATATGAGACCTGGTCAACCAAGAATGTGTCATCAGGTAAAGGGTGTCCATGCCAGTTCTCTATCATGTATCCATTTTAATCCAATATAACACGTTTTTTTATCTCAATAAAACCTCATTGACTCATTCTTGCTGTTTTCTTTTCTTTCCTAATTTAAAAATGTCTGTCAGCTTTTTAAACTTTGTGAAAATTGTCAGTGAAAGGGCCAGCAGAAAGTCAGACTCGGTTCTGGAATGGACATTTTGTTGGAGCACAGCCAAAAATAAAGTCAAACAAGGAGTTAAAAATCAAACTTTTTTGCTTTCCCTGATACACTCCTCAACTAACCCACATGTGTCTTTGTGACAGTGCTAAAATGAGTTTGCTGATTCAGTATTTTCAGGGTATTTAGTTACTGAATGACCCTTTAAATATGATGAGTATCTGTGTTCCCGCCCATGATGAAGAAAGGGCTCTTCTGGAGGGGAGAAAACTAGAGATAGTCTGAGACTATTGATTTCCTGTCGAGAGAACACATTACAAAACCAGACCTGTTATAATCAAATGACCGATTTCGGTAAATCCAGGGGCAGTGTGTAATGGTGTGTATATATTCATTTTATCATTACGCAACTACACAAGTTGTCAGGAGCAGATTGCTGGGCCATTTCCTTTGAGAATAAAAATCCATTTCTTCCTTCATTTAACCAAGTAATGTAAATTGCTCTCTTGGTCACTGTGGGCAGCAGATAAATCAATTCTCCTTCATATGTGGCATATTTATTCCTTATGATATGTTTGTCTTAGATAAACAGACACCAATTACGCATTGACAATGTGGCTAAAAGATCATGTAAAAAAATATTTAAGGAAGATAAATGCATGCGTCACGCTGCTTTATCACTATTCAGTAACTTTTGTTGACCTTTCCAACAAGATTATCCTTTCGTCATTGAGGAACATTTCAATCTGTGACTGTCAAAGAGTTTTTGTCAAGATTTTTGGATCCGAATCACTTTCTAAGCCATGTGCACATACAAGTATCTGGGGTTTGTTGGGGCATACATGGAGTATACCAATACACATTATACAAATAAACACATAAACACAGCCACAGTTTTCCATCATACAAATGTCCTTTTTGTTTACAACAGCACAGATGAAGTAAGATATTGAATCAGGTGAATGTGCACTAAGTAGAAAATGGCACAAAACCATAAAGTATGTTTGTAAATGAGAATTTGTTGTCAAACAGTTTACCTGTATAAATAAAGGTTGAAAAAAAAATGTTTATTATAATCCGTCTCAAATCAAACCTGCATTAAAACCTTTGACTATTAGATCTAGGCCTTCAGTAAGAGCTATAAATATCAAAACATAGTCAAGAAATTCAATTAATGCAAATGTGTACTAACATTGTTGTTGGATTTTAGTGATATTTTACTATCAAGCTTAAACTGCTTTTAGTCATTCTGTGTAAAATTTGGACAGCAAGGTTGCAAGAAGCTATTTGTGTTCTGCTTAGACCATGTAACATATTTATTGTAAATATTTTAGTTTGTATATAGCATTTTAAAGTGGCTTCTTCAGTATTCAGCATTAAGCTTCAAGCTCCTCCTGTCTACTATTTCACAAAAGCTTATTGGTTATTCTCCGCACTCTCTGCAATACTGATACGAGCCTCTTATCAATCACAGTGTTTCTGATCAAAAACAGCTCAGTTCATGTAATCTGATGAAAGTCAGATCTTTAAACATTAAGGACACTGGTTGGCTGATGTGTTATATAAGGGCCTACATTTCCCACTTACTGTGTATTTCATTTTTTCCCTGCTGTTTAATGGATTTGCATAAAATAATTCAAAATTCATCATAATTCATTCTGACATGCCAATTTTCCAACCCTAAAATTAAACAGGTTGTTTTTGTTCTTTGCCTTTAAAGCTAATGAATGTAACTGATCTATTTTCTGATTGGCTGTCCTGAATTGCAGTACTCCTTAGTACTTCAGCATGAATAGACAGGGCTAAATTGTTGCAGGCTGAGTAAGAAAACACGTGAAAAATGTGGGTTTTACATCATGAAAAGTGATTTGAAACATAAATGGATTTTGTAGATGAGACAGCAAAAATATACAGACTTCAAAGCTTCTGAAGTCCAGAAAGTAATGATACAGTCCTATTAATATGTTGAAAGGCATTGCAATTTCAACGTGTAGCAGTGTAATTGCTATAATATTATTCTGTCCATGTCTTGAAGTCCCAACATTCAGTGACATATATTGTACTTTCAGAAGGCCTAGTTTGACATTTTTCATAATATAAGTGGTCCCACATTTGATCAAAATGTGATCTGAAGATAAATATAAAATGCAGGTGAGTTAAAATATCAGCATCATTAATATGAACATTTGTATTTCTATGTCTACTAGGTAAAATCTATTAACTGGAAACACTCCATGATTGTGTTGTTTATTTGCAATATTGAAACCAGTGCTTCAGTATACTTCTGTCATTTCATCACTTTGTCAAGCCCATTTTACAAAATGTGAGTCTGAGCCAGTGGTGTCCAACTCTGGTCCTGGAGGTTCGTGGTCCAGCAGGTTTTGGTGATTTCCCCGCTCAGAAACACCTGGTTCACCACGCTACTTAATTGTCAGGTTTGGTGAATGTGTTTAAGGAGAACCACCATCAAACTGTGCTGAACACCCCTAGTTTGACACCCCTAGCCTAAGCTGTTTGTGTGAGACAAAAGAACAGCATTTTCAAATGTTGCTGATATTGCATCCCATGGAAGCATACATGTTCTAAACCTGATAGGCTTTGCATCATATATGTTCCAAACTTGACAGGCTTTGCCTCGTTTTTCCTCCAAATGGAATTAAATATTGCTACAAGCTAACTTCACCAGTTTATCTCAATGACAGCAGAAGGCTTTGCCAAATGTAGTAGTTAAGTCGAGTGGAGTGTTCTCACACGGCGTTTAAAAGTAAAGTTAATGTCAGTATGCAGGAGTGAAAACATACTATGGCATCATAATTCTTGACATCCTGTGGGAAAGTGTATGTAGGATGAAACGTTTTGGAACATTTCTGTTTACTACAGGGCGTGATAACAGGAAAACACCACTCTTTTTCCCACAGAGAACACAAGCTTAGTATATAGTGTGATAATGATGACCTAAATCTACTGGAACACACTGGTCTGTTTTATCAGCAATCTGCTGTCTTTCAGAAAGATGCCAGTTTTACTTTACAGTCTTTAAAATAATAGTTTCTTGCAACACCATTGACGAACCACTGTTGGTTCCTTTAAAAAATGATGTTTTTCAACTAATTTCTCTCTTCTGCCTCTGTAGCTTTGGGTTACTCACGAGTGTTTTCTTAGCAGAAGAACAGATAAACCCATTCAAACCTCAATGCCCATAGGCTCATACAGGAAGACAAAGGTTGGCTTCTCTGAAACTGTGTTTGAAAAAAAATACCTTTTGGACCTCTGCTCTAGTTTCCAGCCACATTTTGCATTACTGTATTGTACTTTCCACTGGCTGATCAGAGATTAGTCTTAGTCAGCTATCATGTGTATTATCATCCTGTGTGAAACTTTCATGTGATCAATAATGACTGTCAGGTCTCACTGTGTGTTGGGACTCTGACCCAGTTCATTTGCTCTAATTTCATTCACACGAGAACCAACAGCAAGGAACCAACTGAAACTGGTTCATGGGGTTCTATTTACATTGTTTACACTGCCATTATTTGTAAACAAAGGAAAAATGGCTAAAGAAAGAACACAAAATATTCCATGAGTCCACAGAGAACTGATGTCAGCAGCACTGATGTAAACAAGACTAAAAAACAACAAAAGCAAAACGCATGAATTAATAAAGTCAGTTTTCTAACTTTGGTGATACTTTCACTAGATTACACGATTACATTGCAGCTACTGTCTTCTGTACATCCGCACTGTTTTTCATCCCTCTTCACAGTCTTTAATCTTCATAGTATCATAACTCTAGTGTTATATTGTACACGACATTGTAGTGTGGCTATTATATTTTTATTCACTGTAAAATTATATAATAGCATTCACACATATTATATTGATATTATTGTATTGTTGTAGTATTATATTTCTGCATTGTTAAAGTGTCCGTGCTGTTTCCCCCAACAGGATTTTGTTTTTGTTCTTCAGGTAAAGTATTTGTATATTCAGAGGTGTGTGTGTACATACTGTATATAAATGTCATTAGAATTACTCCCCCTTTTTACCCTCAATTGTTGATCTGTATCAGCTGCTGTTGTGCTAATGTTTTGTCGTGTTGTGTTGTGTGTTGCAATTATGGTCCTGGAGGACGAGATTATGTCTTACTGTAGGATTAATGTATGTGGCTGGGGTGACAATAAAGCTCTACTTGACGTGACTAAACACTGTATGACCTTTTCTGTACTATAAAAAATTAAAAGCACGTCTGAGGATGTTTTAGAATTACTCTATGTATTTTAGGTTAATACAGTTGTCCAGTCTTTACAAATTTCTAAGTTCACAGAACGTATTTCAGGTTGCTAAGGTCACTGGAGAGGCATTTTGCCAGCATTTATGGCCATGAGGGTAGGCAACACATTGTCATTTGTGATGTTTTTCTGTTATCTATCATTAAAAAGACGTGGGCCATAAGTTTGCTTTTGTCAGCCTCTTAGTAATTTTATTAATTCAAGAAGTAGGAGGATTTGATTGTAAAAGACCTTATTCATGCCAGTAATGCTGTTTTCCCATTAAGCTTATTGAGTTACTTATGATAAACCCTGGTTTAGAGTTCTGTTTTGCAGGCCACTAGCTGCTAGTGACACCATGTAACCTGCATTCTCCTTTGTTAGCCTGAGGTTCTTTAGAAATGCCAGTTGAGCACAAGTGCTTTACCTAGGGATCTTGTTAGAGCCAGTTCATGGCGTGTCGTGTTAATGCCTATGGGAGTAAATAGTGTATGTGCCAGTCCCTAGAGCGCAGCATAATCCCCTTCAACAGCTTCCTGTCAGTAAGATAGCCCTCAAAACAAAGAGTACCATTGTTCTTTCCTGATGCCATGGCTCCTGCAACTTGTGTTTGGGAAGCACACTCTCCATCTTCTCATAATTCTGGTGAAACTCTTAAGTGTCATTCTGTCACTGTTGGATCAAAACCATGCAAATTCAAAATGGCAGCTTTTCAGGACAACACATTCTTAAAGTCAATGGGAATCAGAAATTATAGGACATTTTCTTATGTATTTCCAAATTAAACAGTATCAGAGAGTGTCTCTAAGCTCTGTCGGAAACAGAGGAGAAATTTATATTACTGGATAACATTCGTTTTCCCAACCACTGATGTCCAGTGATATTTCAGTTGACATTGATTAAAATCAAATTAAGGTAAAAATTAATGTAACAAAAAAATTTTATTAAGCATATGTATTGTTTGCATTGGTCTATTCAACATGTACTTTCTCACATCATCCTTTTCAAAGGAGCAAAAAAATTTACGATTCTAAATAGAATAACAAAGTATTAAATGATTGCATGAGTATGATTCTTTGAAATGATCAAATTCTGATACATGCTTCTGGAAAACCAGGAAATGTGTTATTTTCCAACACTCAAGTCACTACCAAGAATTTCAAGGAACTTGCATTTTATTGTTTTGGTAAACACAACTGACGCATGTGCTGAAAAATTCACAACTGGTGACCTTTCCTGTTTTTTGGAGTTGCTTGGTAAAGCATGCTTGTGACATTACAATGGAACCGACCTCTAAAGGAAATCAGATGTAGGAGTGCACTTGGGACAGAAACTGTGGGGTAACAGTGCAGCATTAACCAGGACTCTTATTTTGCCAAAAAGGTGTAGTTGTGCTTTACTGCAAAAAATGCAATCTCCATCTGTTTTCATGTAAGCTGTCTTCTTTAGTAAATGTCTTCTGAGTGTCAGCCCAAGGCCAGTGGCCCTTTTAACAGCCAGACTACTGTTCTTTCCTGTGTATCTTGGAAATGAGTGTGACAATCAAGAGCTCAGGCAAACTAAAGAAGTTGGCCATGATCAGAGGTGCCCTAGCGGTGTAGTTCTGAACCTGGTACAAGACTGCAAGTTCTCAAGTATCTCAATTATCCTTCAGCTCATACATATAATTTTGATATTTATTCTAAAAAAGGTTTCACAAATTCCTGTCAATAGGCATTTCAATAAGTAACAACACCTACAGTTTATTTATACATATAAGTGATACCATTTATGTGCATTCTATAATGAGAAATTCTGGAATCAAGTGTTGCAGCAAATGTCATTGGATCATCCCAGCAGGTATCATTCACCAATATCAGGCAGAATGCGAAATGTGAAACTATTCGTAATTATTTATTTATTATTCAACTTCATGAGTTTAGGTGTCTCAGTGCAACATAAGCTGGTTTGGTTCCATTATAGAAAGCAGTACTTCCAGAAAAGGACTTTAGGATGAAATGTTAAAAAAAATGTGACAAATGTGTAGACAAAAATGTGTCTAATTATTTCTTGCTATGATTAGCCAGTAATGTAAACTTACAATCAAGAAACCAAGTCAGTACGAAATAAAACCCAATTTTGGTGCAGCAGCAGGGGCGTCAGAATTCAGAATTCGATGCCATTTCCTGCATTCTGGTGTATTTTTTCAGGTTTTTAAACAACTAATTTTACTTACAAAAGGGACTTTTAAACCCACTGCTATGCCTAGGATAATGAAATTAATGTGACACAATTTATTTAGTTTTAGATGTAACACAGCATTTCTATTGGAAGAAAAAAAAATGTCATATGGGGAAATTTTTACTTACTTTCGGCTTCTTTGTAATGAATTTTCATATTTTCATTGTCTGGGTTGGGAGCAAAATTTTCAGCAAGCAAGAATACCCTAGGTTTACTGTTTAAGTAGTCTAAATAAGGCAAAGCTTACTGCTAGTATTTCATTGTTTAGTTGAACATTAATTTAACGTGGCCTAGTGCTGCGGTTTCCAAACATTTTGTCTGCGCACAATGGGGCTGACGTTACTGGTTTCAAACAGCCTGTATATGCACAGACGATTCACTTCAATTGCATGCAGTGAGTTGGAGACAAACACGGATTTCCAGAGGGCTGTGTATTCTCCTGTCAAATAATATTTTATGTTAAATGTGGATGGGTCCAAACGAATAATTATGAAATGTGAAGGGGACGCCCATGTGCAGGAGTCAGAGTGTGACTTTTAGTCCAGGAAATCTTGCTTTACAGTAATAAATGTTGAAAACATCTTAGATTACAGATAGGGTGGGTTCATACTCACAAGCAGATCACCTAATTGGGGCAGTTGGTGTCCTGGTGGCTAGGAAGTGATCCCTGCAACTGAAAGGTTGTGTGTTCGTCACTAGCTACACACTGCTTCATTCGGTGAATGGGTTAAATGCAGAGAAATAATTGTATATTGTTCACACTGTGTGCTGTGATGTTGTGTATTCACCTGTGACTATAAATGCCATGGTACATAATTCGCTGTTTCTGAAATTATGATTGTTTATCCGTCACTATTTGTGCACAGTGTTGGTCCTGGAGGTCCTAACAACAAGCACAGTTGGTTGAGGAATATTTCAAACACTTCAGAAACTGAGGAATATTTCATTAATTGTCATGCTATGCTGATCATCTTGAGAGTGTTGTTGTTTTTATTTTATTGCTGAAGGTGAGAAAGTTTTGAAGCAAAATATGGTATGAACAGACTGTGTGGTAATTTAAACTGTATTTAAAATTCAATTTTAAAACAATACTGCAGCAACATGTTAAGATCTGTTAGCATAATGCTTTATTTTGCTGTTGACAGCTAATAAAACAAAACAGTATAACGCTCACATTTGCTTTGGAAACATTATATATGTCTGCTAGTCTGTGTATTGTTTTATTAAATATTGCCAAAGGACCAGTTAAGTCATTGGATATGGGCAGTTTCTGTCACCAAAATCTCCTAAATACACTCCTAACTTTAAAAATTAACAGATTTGAGATTTTCAGGCTTTTTTCAGGCTTTTCGGATGTGTTACAGATGCTACCAGGTAGCCTGGGCTAAAAAGTCTGAGCGCCTGACCATTACAACAACAGGGACTTCAATGACAATGCATTTAAATACATTGAATTAAAAAAGATGTTGATCCACCTTTATAGCTATGACAGCTTCCACTTTTCTTAGAAGGTTTTCCACTAGATTTTGGAGTTCCTTTCGGAATCTTTCTGAAGAAAATTTACAAGGTCATGCACTGAGGCTGGATTAAGATTCGCCTTCACTATAAAAACCAGTGTCCCAATACTTTTGTTCATATATTGTACCTAAAGTAACTGACATTGTCAGAATGTGGCGGTGCAGAGCCCGTGGCTTGGCGGAAAATGAGGGGAAAACCGGTGCTTTGCTTTGCCCGCCTTTATCTGATTGGTCAGATTGCTCATCAGTGTGAGATCCTCGACCAATCAGAACCGCGTGTGGGCAGGCGTAGCGCAAGAAGGCGGGACTAGGCAGTAAACGGTTGGATAAATGAAATAACGCGCTTTCTTTGCTTTTTTGCAGCCCAGTCACTTCCTCCTTAGATGCACTGTGCTCACGGCGTGTCAGCCGCAGAGATGTGACCGTGGGCAGGCGTGACAGGCAGCCTTAACCGGGAGGTTACTGATTAATCCAGGTCCTGGACAACGAGCCTACATAAGACACGCATGCCGGCCACAGGCGGACCTAAATCTGGGAGGTAGATGACAAGCTCTCTCATTCAGCATTTCAGCTGGATATCTGTCTCGGATTCAAGGTAGGTCCTTGCAAATAAAAGCTCTTGTGTTCAATTTCACTTTGTCTTCATTCACATTTTGGCCTTCTACTAGATTCCTTGTTAGCATTATTTTAATTTCATAGTGGCTTTATTTTATACTCTGCCTGCCACAGTAATTATACATTGTAATTACGCAGGAAATGTTGGCTAGAATTAAAAATGAACAAAATAGCCCCTTTTCATGATCGTCTCTAGTATTTTTATATGTTTTCCTGTTTTTTCTATCTTTGTTATAGTTGTAATATTGGTTGAATGTGATTTTAAATGTATAATGGTCTGTTTTTATTTAAATGTGTGCCTGTGTTTTAAAGCAGAGCAGCCTCAGCCCCGTTTTAATTTACGCTGTTCAGTCTTTGGGCTGTGTTTGATCGGACTACTAAGTAGGGATTTGGTTTCAGTGCTTAGGGGGTCTGTTTTGGGCAGGTTGAAGCTGGAAAACTCCCTTGTATAAGTTATGTTTTATAAAGTGCCTACATTTTCTAGTTAACTGTAGAATAAGTTGGTCTGGGTGGGGGGGGGCGGCTGGTTCCCCAGGAAAGTCTCTGCCTCATAATTCTAAAAGGGAAAGTTTTGTGTTGATGAATCCGAATGAGTAACTACTGCTAAACATTTTTTATTCCACAGGACCTGATAAGGTATTCTTTTTTTATTTCCTCTTGGCAGGTGAAGGCGGGACGAGTCAACCTTACCACACACACACATTTCTGAGGGGTTTGTAATAGTAGCCTGGCTCCACAGACCTTTAAATACATCTCAGAAAGTCGTTTTGCTCCACGTGGTGTAAAGTGAGCCACAGGCCAGGCTGACTGGGCAGAGCTGCTTGGGGGACCTTTCAGAGAACACTTGACAGGAATCAAGCCAAAAATCTTCCTCAGACTGAGAAACTTCAGCTAATACTAATCCCAAGAGGTGGTCGTTTTCTGGAGGTATCACTCTGTGCCTGCGGTGAGGGGGAAGCCATCTGTCTGAACTTTGCTTCTAGTAAACTGCATGGTTGAAATGCACCCTTTTTTCATTCGTTTGTCTTAAATGAAACGACTGTAGTGAATGGGGAACATAATTTGTATGCTGCCCAAGTTCAGGCAGGATCTTAAGCAAGCCCGGAGAGGGGTAATGCACCTGCCTCTTTTGCTCAACCTGTAGTTACGAAGAGTGCCAGGACAGGAGCCGGAGGACCACGAGCTGCTTCTTTCATGGGATAGGTCAACTGTGGAGATCAGGCGAAATCTCTCTGGTTAGAAGGAAAACTGTTAAAGTGCCGTCCATCCTGTTTATTTGCCTTCAGTTTCTTTACTCTACACTCTAAACCTCAAGGTTTCCGCATGGTACTCTGGTCGAAAGAGCAAGACAAACTGTCCACCGACATGTCCACCGGGACAGAGAGAATAGAGATGAAGAAGGAGGGAGTTCCGCCGGCCTACCACCACTCCAATGGGTCCGTCCATCCAGTCATCCTGCCCAGCGACCCTGAGGAGAGGCAGCCTGGTGCTGGAGAGTACGAGCTCACAGAGGTCACCTCCTTCTCCGACCGTCCCGAGCAAGAAAGTGACCGGTCCGAAATGGTGGTCATTGACTGCCGGGCCAATGCGAAGGGGCAGAGGGAAGAGGACGCTCTCCTAGAGAACGCGAGCCAAAGCAACGAAAGTGATGACACAAGTACGGACCAAAGCCCGGTGCCGCCGGTTCCTCTGAAGGAGACGTCCTTCTCCATCGGACTCCAGGTCGTGTTCCCTTTCCTGCTGGCGGGGTTTGGAACAGTGGCCGCTGGCATGGTTCTCGACATAGTTCAAGTGAGTCGACTTACTCCAATAGCCACAGACCACCATACAAGTGCCCTGCATGTTATGTCATGAGTTGTAACACTGTATCAAATGTTTAATTAATCATCACCCTTTGGTCTATTTAAATCATGTAGCTTAAATTCTACAAACGGAATCTATGAGTCAACTTTGAAGTATATCTAAGAAACTTTTAGGGTAACTTTTTTGGAAATCTGAGGGTCTTCTGTAGCTGGACTAAAAAGAAAAAAATCGTAAACAGATCTTAGTTAAAATGTTTGGGAATCATTTTTAGTACATTTTACCATACTGAGAATTAAAATGGACTCTGTTTAGAAGTCCATATGGTCAAACATATAACATTGCCAAACATATAACATTGCCAAACATATGGCTCAGTAGGACTCAGTAGGATTTATTAATTGATTTGTCACAAATACAAATATAACAAGTCAATATACCTCGTCTAAACTCAGAGTCTACCAATTTTGGTGCTTTGTGTGGCCTGAGGTTTATCTAGCATGTGCCACTGTATGAGAAGATGGACAGCTATCGGGTTTCAAGTTGTTTACATAACAGGCTGTGCTATACAAGCACTTAGAATGTGCTGGGCAGTGCGGAAAGCTCTTTCTTGTCTGGAACATGCTGTTTCACACTGCAGTGTTGTAGTACATTGCTTTAACTCACTTTTTTGAGTTTCTATCACAAATGTCTAGAAACATATTGCACAACATCACCTAAAACATGCATTTGCTGTCATTTGGCCCAGTAGAATTCAGTGAAATATTTTTCAGACATTGAGGGTGAATGTGTGCTTTTTATGGGGCAAGTCAGCAATCCGGGGGACATCATGCAAAGCACGGCTCTCAAGAGCAACTCAGGATGTTAAAAGGCGCAGGGAGAGAAAGAGAAAGTGAGGGATTGCTGTAATTACATGCTTTCTTTTCTTTTGAGCAGCGTTGTATATGCAGGTTTTATTCTGACTGCATAAAAATAGCAGCCACATCCGAGATGACAAGTCACATATTTTCATAAGGTCAGTCCTCATGACTATAAACTAGGAGGGATCAGGTTTTACGAGGTGGGATGAAGATTAATGAAAATGACTAATGCCAAGTAAGTTCTCATTTATAGCCTGAAAGTTTTTAGGAACTTCTAGGATATTTTGCCTTATCCTGGATTGCTTTATGTGTTTCAGTGAAGCAATATTCCAAGACATGCTGTTTGTATCCAGACCTCAATGGCAGTGTCTTGTTTGTGGGTTTTACCTGCACTCTGATCCGAAGGCTGGTTGACTTTGCTCACATGCTGGAACTAAAGCACGAGGGAAATGGATTTGTGCACTGCTTGCAGTCCCATCAGATCACAATCTCAGAAGCAATCAGGCACACACCAGTATTTTTTAAAGTAAACGCTTGCCTCAGAGCCAGCAGACACCAGAGTTTGGAAGCTCAGCATTTCATATCAGTTCATGCCTGATATGACAGAATGTACAGATTTAATAAAGACTAGAATACATTTCTTGCGTTTGATGTGGGGGCATGGCATGAAATCATTTTTATATCATTATTTTTATAAACAATAATTAATATTCCATGATTCTTTTTACAAAGTCTGTCCCAATAAGGTAAATACCTGCATAAACATTTAAAAACCTGAACCTCCCACCTCTGTTATGCTCTGTAAGACCTTGTTCTTTCTCTTCACTTGTGAAATCTTGTTTAGACCAGATGTGCCTACAGTGAAGCATGCCTGATTGTGGAATGATCATTCAGAATTCAGAATTCAAAGTACAGTCCAGAAAGGCATAGAGCAGTTCTTTCTCAGGGAACCTGTACTACTGAGGTAGCCCATCACATGGCAATATGTTACTTGGCCTACCAGGCGTATAGTAGCCTGAAACAGTATCTTTAGTAACTGAGAAGGAGTTTGTGTTAGACATTGTGTATTTAGTTGAATTATGCCAGTTGTTACCCCACCAGTATATTGGTTGGATTCCAGTATACTAAGTTGATGTTATTGATCAGTTTGTAACTCCTTTAGCCCAACCTTTAATTTATTTTTTCTTGATACATTCCTTTAAGCAAATACTTCCGTTGTTACGGAAAAAATTGTAAGTTTATTATGCTCAGACCATTCAATAGACCATCAGTAAGAGAAGCTAAACTTCTCAGGCCTCTCTGAGCGGTCCGCAGTGAGACAGTGACAGCCCATAGATAGTCTCCTCCCTTGCAGCCTACAATAGCTGGGACGTTTGTTTGTTAAGTGGCTTGGCGATTTTGAGTCAAGCGGGAGCTGTTTGGGTCTCTACTGCGGGTCAGCCTATTTTTACCAGGCGGAAACCAGACTCAACATAAAGCCCTCACACTAGCCATTCTCTGCACTCCCACAGGAAGCCATTTTGGGTCTACCACATCCAGGATAACACCCCTTTCTTACAGGGATCAGTGTAGACAAACAAGTATAGGCAGCTAACGTCTCTAGTAGGTCACAAACAGACACGCTGAAAGTTTTTCCGTATCTTGGTCCGAAAGTAGGTCTTGCTTTGGAGGCGGGGGGATTTTATTGTCTATTTATACAACAATATTGTTTTTTAGTCTCAAATAGAATGAAAGGTAATCAGGAAGTGAAGTTTGCCGCCCATGTGTAGAGTCGCATCTGCTGAAAGAATGAAGCAGGCATTGAATCTTACCCAACCAGTTCTTGAGCATTTTTTTTTTTTTTTGTATTGACAAAAATCTTGCCAAGAAAGCACCAAAGTCGTTTGTTTCATATTGCAACACGTAGACTCCCCTGATTTGAATAAAACAATGTCTGAATGAATAAAAACTCTAAACACATCCAGACCTTGCTTTTAGCATAATGTTAAAAAAGAGGATGTTACTTCAAACTGCCCACACTGCTAGCGTCACCGCTGAGGTACCCTTGAGCAAGGTACCCCCCCACACTGCTCCCTGGGTGCCTCACTGGCGACAAACCCCTGCTTCACTTAGTGAGTGGGTTAAATGCAGAGAAAACATTTCACTGTATGTTGTACTTGTATGACTGTGCACGTGACAAATAAAATTGGTATTTGCATTGGCCGCGTGACTATTGGAACTATTGGAACCACCTCCTCTGCTGGTGATGCGTCACTGAATTCCTCCGTGACCATATATGCTGAGCGTTAGAGCCTCTGCAATCTGAACCCGCAAACGTGCATGCCTCTGCTGCTGTCCATCGAGTTCACAGAAACTCAGGCCTTGTGGAGGCATTGGCCAGGGCTGCACTGTTCCCTAGAGACAACATCATATATCTCGGAAGCTGTGCAAGAGTAGAGGGGCTTTCAGTCTAAGGAAACTGAAGCCAAAGTGGCAGATAGCCAATTCTCAATTGATGTGGGACTTTTTTTTTGTCAAAGTGGCCTCTGTACTGCCAAAGGCTTAGATTATATAAAAAAGCATTAAAACACACCCTTTGGAGGCAGCCCAGTGTAAAACCTTTAAGTAGCACTTCTTGTTGTATTTTTAGGAGGTTTGTTTTTTGTTTACTCCTAAGCATCTCATTTTAGTCCCGTTAGCTTAGCAGGTTGCACTTTTCTCCCGTCTCTGCACTCTGATGAATCCTCGGCATTGATTTAGTTGTCTAGTGTCAGGCCTGTAATTGCAGCGCACCAGTGGGACAAGCTCTAAAGATAAGCACTTTCTCCATGTATCGATTTGCTTGGACTGCTGCTGCATTGCATCTCGGGCGCTGGAGCCTACTTGAAAAATAGCGGGCTGCCATTTACCACAGTCATCAACTCTGCGTTTCGTAAGGATAAAGGCTGGAAGAGGTTCAAATGGGCATGAAGACTGATGGCTCTGATTTTGGATTTGTCAGATATCATTACTAAACCAGCCTCAGAAAAAGCTTTACTGTCAATGGACAAAAGCAGAGAAAGAACCAATATTTCTTCCTTTAAATTGAGACCCTTTTAATTGAAGGTTTTGCTCAAGATGCACAAGTTGGCTTTAATGCTCAAAAACTGTGGTACCTCATAGTACGAAATAGACAGTTAACATCACACATTGGAAATTTGTGCTATTTCTGGACACATTTGTTACATAGTTGGTTCAAATTCATTCTTCCAGTCTCCCAGAAGTCCAGCTTTTTACTGCTGAACTGCTGACGCCTCTAGTAATACTCTCTAGAATTCTGTAATATTTATCAATGTGTTAATGTTTTAGGCACATAGTAGTGTGTAAACGTGAGTCACACTTTACGATTATAATGCATGTACATGACCTACACTATACTGTTAAATGTGGCAGTATTGGCCTTTGCAATGTTTTTAGGTAAGTTTTTAAAGTACAGGCATTTATACTGTGTGTGTGTGTGTACATTTTTTTAGTTTTATTATAGTAGTACATTTGGCATGCTATAGCAAGTTTTAGAGGGATTAATTTTATTATGTATGTCGTTATTTGTTTAATTTACATTCATGTGATATGGAAAGTACAGCATCTTCCTTTCACAGTGGCTTGTAGAATATCTAGCAGAGTATCAGGTTACAACACAGAATCAATAGCCTTGCAAATGAAGGTCACAGAAAATCCATCCTCCACTTGTACTCACTGACCCCGCTATTCTGAGAAATTATAAAGCTGTATTTGGTTTTGTGGCCTGAGCTAAATGCACTAAACTCTGTTTTTCTCTGCAGCATTGGCAGGTGTTCTCTAAGGTGAGTGAGGTTTTCATTCTGGTGCCTGCACTTCTGGGCCTCAAGGGGAACCTGGAGATGACGCTGGCCTCCAGACTTTCTACTGCAGTAAGTAAAAGTAAAAAATCATTTAGTTCTGACAGTGCAGTCAAGTTTCTGTATTTCTATCAGATAACAACTGACAACATAGTCTTCCCCTGACTACGCTGACAGTGCCTTATCTTCAAAGACAGATAGCAACAGAGCTGTCGGTGCTGAAGGTAGCACAGATCGTCTCTGATATGTTGACTGCCTTACTCCAGAAAACAACAGGATGTAATATAAATTTTATGACTGTTTATGTGGCCTCCTCTCCCTTCTTACTCACATGTTGATGACTTCACCTTGAGCTTTGGTCAGCCTAGTGATGTGCCGTGCGCAGTTTTTACTTGTGTGACCTTCAAGATTTTGTTTATGTGAAGGTGTCAGGGTCATCCCCTATTTGTGGTTTAAAAACCTTATTTTCTTTTGCTGACCTTGCGTAGATTTTTGAAGATTTAAGCAAAAGTGCTGTGACTGAACGATAACGACGAGGAATTAGCAGATCACAAAAACTGTTATCGTGGTGGTTTAGGTTCTATTTACCGCGATCAGTTTGGACCACATTTCTGTCCAGAGGTTCTCGAACATTATTTAATCTAAGCCTCAAACAAAGTGCCACTGCCCCCTAGCTATTTTCTCCCCAACCTAGAAACCAGATTTCGTCAATTACGTCTGACATCACATGCAGGAATGATTAGTGATTAGTTGTCACGTACATACAGTTGAACAATGTCTACCATCTTCCACTTTTAAACCACTTTTTATATTCTAAAGCAGATCTGACCAAGTATCAAAATTCACAATTATTTAGCAGAGGTATAACTTCAAAAGTTTTTATGGGGCCCCCCGCACCTGTGTTGCAGTTCCTTAGGGGCCCATGGCCTTCAATTTGAGAACCACTACTGTGATCAGGCAAGGAACCAGTGCATTGCAAGAACATCCATTCATCCACAGTAATAAATAACTTCAATTTCTGTGACTCTAACTTTAATTGTTGAAATGTGGAGCAACAAGGTGGAAACTAGGTGTGGTTTACTATCCAGCACACAAATGACGGTGGTAAACCATATCAGACTTGGGGGGAAACCAAAAGCGTGTTAATGCTGTGAAGCACATGGTTGTACCACTTGACCTAGATACACTTGCTACTTCTCCACATATTCCAGATAGCTCCAGAATTGTGTGTAGACCTGGTGTCTGAGGCAAAAGCAGACATTCCAATGGGCTTTGGCTTCTGAGTAGTCACCACAAGATTACACGTATTCTTAACACGTCTTTATAGCAGCCACTGCACACTTCTTAAATCCTGCAGCATTCACCATATCCTGTTTGTAAGGAAAAAGGTCTGTAGCCAAGTGACTAATTGCAATGAACAGGAGATGTCAGTCTACATTAGAGGTTGAGCTCTAGTGGGAAAAGTAGAAAAACTCTTGACAAAGTGGACCGCAGTGTGTTCACCACAATCACAACAACATCCTCATGATTAGGTATGTGGAAAGACGGCATAAGTAGTTTATTTTTGTGTAAGTTTTCAGGGCCCAATAACATACACTTTGCAGAGAAAAAGCTTTAGAGTTTCTGAAGTCAGCAAGAGATACATTTATAAAAAATGGAGACGGTAGATTTTATTGTATATATATTAATCCTGTTCTGATCACACATGCTCCCACACTTACTTGTATAATAGGAAATGAAGTCCAGATATTATCCATAGCCAGTTTGTGTATTGAATCTGATCCTGTGAGCACTGATGAAAGCTTAGACAAAATACTGAAATCATTCAGCTCTAAAGCAGGACCAAAGAAGTGACAGGAATGACAGCATATTGTGTAATAGTGTGCAAAAGTTTTTAAAAACAATGTTGTTTCATGAAAGCAGTATGTCTTGCAACGTTTTTTACAAAACAGAGAATAAATTGGCATTTTTTCTAGAGACAGCTGCTGATTACCAGTAGATTAATAACATTTCTAAAGCTCTGACTACATAAAAATAGCTAATCCAGTGATTGGTGTGTGTTAAATTCACCTGACCCCTTTCTCCTATTTCTCCTGTTGGAAGAGGGCCCATTGTTCAAAGCTAACGAGGAACGCTGCCTCATCGTTTGACTAGACTACTGTGTTTTCAAATAGGATTTACCAGCAAATGGAGACACATTTAGTTCCTGTGATAGAACGTTTTGGCACACTTCATAACACTTCTATTATGTAATGTTTAAGAAATTAATACATCCCTCAGAAAAGAGAGAGAGATGGTATCTTTTAATTATCCATCAGAACACTGAGGACACCATGCCTTGCCCTGTACTGAAATTCTGACAGTTCACTCTTATTAGAAACTAATTCATTTTCCCACTCCAGAATATTCTAGATATATTTAGCTACTCATGACTCAGGATGTCTCTGTCTTATTATCCTACTTAGCCTGCTATCTGCCATCCCTGATCTGCTTAACCTCCACAATGATTGAGGTATTATTCATCCCGACATGTTAATGACTTGAGGGCCTTTCAGAGGGCCAGGCCTGAGTCTTTAGGTTTCTGATCAGGGGTCTACATATCTGGCCTCACAGTGACTCAGTGCCATTAGGATTATGGAATTATTCAGTATATAAAGAGATTATAATACATTTCAGTACAATTCAGAAATAGAGGACTGTGGAAAGGGCACATGTGAATATACATTTCAAAAGCTGCTTACATGAACAATGAGTGAACTACAAAAACCTTATACAGGAAAGAGTAAGGATGCACCGAAAGGATTTTTTTGGGCCGAAACCGAAAACCAAAAAATGGGGAAACAACCTGCGCGAAAACCGAAACTGAAAAATAATAATAAGATATTTATTTAGCATTCAGACAATGCACAATATCAAATAACATTTGAAATAAAATGTTATTTGATATTAGTCCCCTTAGCCCCACTCATGAATAACCTAAAAGCAAGAAAGCTGAAATAATACATTTTAAAATCTACTCTAATAGCACTAGTGACTGCAATTTTAATATTCTGAGTGAAGTGGTTGGCCATATTGCATTCAGAACAAATGCTGGTGAAAGATAAACTACATTCTCTGTAGGCTTACAACAAAATAGTGCATCAAAACAAAGACTGAAATATATTACTGTAATCACTGAAAAACGTGTTTCCTTTTAAAAAACAGACAAAACACGATTTGTCTGTTACACATCAGAGCACTAAATGTGAACAGCATGAAATTCCACCTCTGCATTTAAACCCATCCATCAAGGTAGATTCGAACCTGTGATATCTTGTTCACAGTACGAGCACCTAACCTCTAGACCACCAGCGGTGGTAGGAGAGGCGAGGCGATCGGGAGGTTTTATTTTATCGGATAAATGAACCCCGACATTCAGACAAACAGATTTCCGTGTGTCTTCTTAGAAATATAGAAATGCGCGGACACAGCAGACACCCTGACCCTAATCCAATCTGGCGCGGGGAGGCTGTGGTTGCGTCATCTGTGTCATGATTGTGTCATCACAGTTTCGGCCCATGTATAAATAAAATTTGGCCTAAACCGAAAGTGCCTTTGTTGGCATTTTCGGCCCAAAGATTTCAGTGGCCGAATTTTCGGTGCACGCCTAATAAAGAGTGATTTTATCTACAGTATATGAATTTGTTCCTTGTGGAAGTCCAGTATACTTGTAGTTTCCATCAGAAACCTGGTTTGGCTCAATCATTCCTTCATTAAAATCTAATTCAAACAACAAATCCAAAAAATGACTAGAGGAACCGAGGAGGAATCTGGAACCAAACCTGTGCTCTTCTCACAAGCTCACAAAATGTTGATCATTTTTCCTGCTTTCTTGTTCAATTGTATTTATTCTAGTGTTAACTTTGCTAACAGAAAAATGCTTTATCACACACTGAGAGAAATGGCCTTAAACAATTTGCCCAGGTGCCTAAGACTTTTGTACAGGACAGTAAATACATTATAAACTTAGACATTATAAATGGTATTTTTTTCATGCACAGCACAGTAGTGGAAAACATTTTGTTTTAGTTGGGTTATGGGATTTTATATTTGGAAATAACGCAAATAACGCCAAAATTCAGATAAAGCACCACCTTTGGATGGATGCAGTTTTACCCCACTCTCCCTGACCCCATGTAGTTTTGTCTAAGCAGCAGGTCAGAGCTTGACACTAAACTGAGCTAAAGGTTACGTAACACAGCCAGCAGGCCTGGCAGGACCTCTGTCAGCACAGAGGTTATCGCTGCTGTATGTGGGGGTGTGGGTCGACTAGTGCAGAGCGTCCTACTCGCTTCTTTATCTCAGCTGCCTGGCTCAACACTTATCAGGTGCACTGGGCTGTTTACTTCGGATCAGCACTAGCCACAGTAGTGGGCGCGCTCTAGCTGGATTTTTCCCTTCACGCTGTGCGTAAGCTCTCGGCGGAAGAGGCACCAAGTTGGAGTGGGATCACCTCTGTGTGCTGCGTATTTCTGGCGCCAGCTCAAAATCTCCTTCCTCCCAAACCCTGGGCCCCGGCACACACACTCAAATGGACACACACACGTACAAGGGGCTCCACACAAACGCACAAGCCGTTCCCCCTCAAAATGGCCTCTTCCGCATTACTTTTCCTTTGTCCAGCTGCCAGGGACATTTGTCATATAGTAGTGTTGCTAATATTCTGTCATTGTAACTTGGCTCACAACAGCCTTGCGATAAAAGAGGCAGCTAGCTGTTTCACTGGTGTCCCACTGTGACCAATCAAGAGAAAAGAACGGAAAGCTCATTAAGTCCAACTTTGCTCCACTGCAGTAAGCTAAGCCTGACCTGCGACGATCTGATTTGCTAAGACGTTAGCGTACAAGCCTAAAATATGTAATTTGTTAGGGTTTTTTCCTTCTCACTGTGGAAAAGGGAAGGGCTTTGCAGGAAGTGCCGAAGTACTACTACTCCTTTGAAAGATAATGAAAGACTGCACAGTGAGCTGGGCTCAATGGCTGAGAGAGGCCGCTGTGCTCTCTGGCTTGCTGTCAGCTCCTGGGAAATGTATTCTTCCCTCGTCCTCAGCCTATTGTCCTCCCTCTCCAGTTTGGCAAAAAGCTGTGGCTCCACTATACTTCTGTGAGAGGCCACTGGCTGGTGTAAAGTACTCTGCTTTAGGTTTTTGAGCACTTAACTGCAGAGTGTAATTTAGCATATTTTACGGCTGGCCTGAATAATACCTCCGAAAATGCTTTTCATTGGACAAATATGTCTGAAACCACTCCTGTGGGAGTACTTTAAATGCTCAGTGCACAGTTCACTGTAAGATGTATGAAAACAAAATTGACAAATATCAAACAACTCAAATATGTCAGTATAGTGATACTTATTTGAGTAACTGGTCCGAGCCATTTGATGACAAACAACTAAAATGATCTAAAAGTGATAGTGACAAATAAAACAAGAATTTATAACACCTTTAACATCTGTGCATTCCATATGGTGCATGAGCAGCTTGGCTTCATCTGACTGTTAATGCATTGTGGCCATAATTTTAGGAATATGATAAAAAATACAATGCTTTTTTTGACCCTGTACTAGTATATACTTATTACTTTAGGTGTGAAGTTCACTTCACAGGATGGCCAGAATAAACCCAGAAACAATGGAATATCTACCTTTTCTCAGTTTGAAATCAGTTGTCATATTATTAACTGCTGTAACTAGTGTAGACAGAAGTATTATTAGTTAGTATTTTTAGTAAGAGAGAAAAGCAAGTTGTTAAATGATACAAATATACTGTAATTGTCTATTTGTATTAATTTATTGAGAAGTTACCTGCATCAGGATTACCTTTTCAAGTATAAGATATTCGGTCTTTAATTTGATCATCTTTAATGTTATATAAATTTACAGCTCTCTAGTAATTACTGATGCTCTTTACATTGGGTGATGACAAATGAAGCAATAGAAATGCTCCCAAAATGTACATTCATTTACATTATATATTTGAAATGTTTGTCTTCTCCTATAAACTGACCATTTTGCAGATACATGTGTTATTTTAGACCAAAGATTTGAACATATATGGTATAATCATGAATGGAATCTATATTCCAGTGTATTTATTTCTGCAAACTAGTCTACGGGCGCGTCCCGCTGTGGGGTCTGAGACACTCAACATTAGCTTTATTGAGAGAGATGAGATAAGTGGGGTCGGCAGCAGGCAGAAGATGCATGTGTCCCGTGGCTCAAACCCCCTTTTGTCCCAGGAACTGACAACTGTTTGTTCTAGAAAAGCTTTGGGCCGACAGCACCCGAAACACTACATATTCTCATTGTCAGATCACTAGGTAGATATTGTGAAGCTAATGGCTTCTAAAACCATTGTATATCTTTAATATCTTCAGATACCATCCATGCTGATCTGTTGCAATTATAAAGGGTATTATAATATAATTGGCACTTGTGCAAAGTGTTACCATAAAACTTGAGAGCCTTCTGTATTTCTGCTATAAGTAACCCATTCTAAAGACTTTTCGTGCAGCAATCATGTTTTAGGGCTTTTTTCGTGCTAGGACAACACTTCACTACCTCTCGTATTTTAATGGGCAGTTCATAGCATCGCCAGTATTATTATTAACATTATTGTTAAGGTTAAGTTTAGGGTTGGGAACTTTCCCCAGCTGTTTCAACCGCTTTGCAAACAAAAACGAAGGAATCAACTCATTATTTCACTTCTCAGTCACCAGTTATTGCTGATACTGGCGATGCTACGCACTGCGCATTAAAATACAGGGTAGTGAAGCGTTGTCCTAGCAGGAAAGTTGAAGTTTGTAATGGCTGCAGGAAAACTCGTGAGACCGGCCTCGCTATATATTACAAGTCTTAAATTGGCTTCCTGTGTTCTCTCCCTCCCCTCACCCCAGGCTAATATTGGACAGATGGACACTGCCAAGGAGATGTGGAAAATGATCATGGGAAACCTTGCGCTAATTCAGGTATGAGGCACTACAGAAACGTGTAGCTCCTGATTATATAATGTCCACCCTTCTTAGGGTAATTGATTTAACAATGCTGCGTTCCCTGGCTCCCCTTCAGCGAAAGCAAAGTAAACTTCAGATTATGTAATGTTTGAACAGTCTTTCTTTTTTTTTTTCTGGAAATGATCCAAAAATCCAATTTTCTACAGCTATATACAATATTGATCACAGCCAAAGGTACAGGGTAAAATCATTAGTTCTCAATCCTACAAAGGTCACATTCGGCCCATTCCTAGCAAGAATGATGTGATTGAATCTGTAGAAAGGTTCAAATTGCCATTGTGTGAACTTGACATCATGTGAACAGCTGCATTTTGGAAACTTGGTAGGTGTTTTAGAGATGAGAGAGAGACATGATTAAAGGTTTATGGGGGCGCTGCTGTTCATGTCTCAGGTTCAGGCCACTGTGGTTGGCTTCCTAGCCTCAATTGCTGCAGTCATTTTTGGCTGGATTCCAGAGGGCAAGTTCAAGATGGACCATGCAGTTCTGCTCTGTGCCAGCAGTGTAGCCACAGCCTTCATAGCCTCCTTGCTGCTAGGTGAGAAACCTTTCTGTTTAATACTATTTGAAAATGCCCTTTAATGTAAAGTGTTTTCTCAGTTTACAGGAAGGAGAAGATATGTTGATTTGTAATCATGCAGTACCCATTTTTCAAGCCTGCTGATGTGGAGCCGTCAAGGATTTTCATGCCCAATAATGGGAAACTGCGTGTCTTAGCACCATTCCAACGCTAAAGTGGAAATGTGCTATAAATATTCACCCCAAACAGGAGATATAAGAGGTCCTAAATGGCCTCGCTCTTATTGTGTATGAGTGACACAATCTCCTGTATGAGTTTTAACACCTCATCACCCTCACAGCCAGTTTGTCCTTCTCTGTTCCAAAACAGGGCTTATCATGATCGGGGTGATTGTCGCTTCCAGAAAGGTTGGCATCAACCCAGACAACGTGGCCACCCCCATCGCTGCCAGCCTCGGAGACCTGATTACTCTGGCCCTGCTGGCTGGCATCAGCACAGGACTCTTCCAGGAGCTGGGTGAGTGCAGCCCTTTGGGGCACTGGGGCAATCTGCAGGTTGTGTAGTCTAGCATCCAGGTGGCAAGCGTGTGTTATATAAGCAACAAGATGAGAATTTCAGACCAGCCTTGTTATTCTGTGAGTTTGGAAATCTAGTTAAAACCGTACTTTTAGAAAGATTATGAGAGCAATGTTGCGACACTTCATTGTTTTTGATGAAGTTACAGGTCATTTGCGGGGCGTCTTCTCGCAAACATTTCTCTTGCCTGTACCCAATATTGTGACACTGATTTCAAAAGAGGCACCTACTCTTAAGCAAGAGATACTCAGTTTGATTGGTATAAAAATGTGCTAGAATGAAATCCATTGTTCGTTTAATTCTTTGTTTGCTTGTAGTGCCTGTGGTCACTCCTTTTAATGTGTGGTGTTGCAGTTCTGTGATACCATTATTTTGAGCAAACACATGGAATTAAACGAAAAAGTAAATGAGAGTCTGTGCCTTTCGAAGAGATGAAATCACTGATGATGAGGATAAATTGTCTAGATGTAAACATAACACTTGATAAGAAGCAAACAACCTTGTTGCTCAGTGCGGGCTGCCTGATGTCCGTGTCCAAGAATGTGGGTGCTAAATTACACCCAAAAGAATTTTAAACAGAATGTCTCTGTGACTTTTCTGTCCGCGTCTGCCCACTGGGTTTCGTGACTGTCAGATTTGGCGGCGTAATTAAAATGTTTGTGTCTTATTGCTTGTGCCAGGTACTGCTTCTCATGCACTATAAAAGAACGAATCTGTCTAGATGAAGAGAAGTGTTTGGAACGAACTGAATCCAAGAACATTGTATTGAACTGAGTTTCTACTTTTGGTTTTTGGACAGATCACAACAATTACGCCAACCCGCTGGTTTGTGTCTTTTTCATCGCTCTGACACCTGTCTGGATCTTGATTGCCCGGCGCATCCCGTCCACCCGAGAGGTGCTCTACTCAGGGTGGGAGCCTGTTATCATCGCCATGGCAATCAGCAGGTACAGTAGGAAAACTTCTGCAGACTTCAGTCATTGCTTGACATTTTAAACCCATTCCAAAGTACATTTCTAGTACCTGAATAAAAACTTATTTTCACAGCGTTGGGGGACTCATCCTGGACAAGACTGTGTCCAATCCCAACTTTGCTGGAATGGCAGTTTTCACACCAGTCATCAATGGTGAGTTCCAAAGTCTATAATCGGTTTTACATTAGGTTTCTCATGGAATAGCAGTCATTATTTCCCATGTAAGGAATCGAATTTATTGTGAAGAGAAAAAAAATATCATGAAGGAGCAATTTTACTTGATTCTGTTTTGGTTTTTGTGAAAAGACAAATTATACAAATAGTACCACCATCACTACATATTAAAGAGGTTTATGTACAAAATTTTACTGTGATTCCCTCAACTGGTTTCTCTAGTACGTTTGACTATAGTTACAGTTATTTATGTTGCCCTGCTATAGGTGTGGCTGGCAACCTGGTGGCAGTTCAAGCCAGTCGGATCTCCACATACCTGCACATGAACGGGCTGCCCCTACCCGAGCCCAACCCTGCTCCCCAAAAATGCACTACCCCTTGCAGCACATTCTTCGGCTCAGGTAATAGAAACTTTAATAAGGAAAATGATCAAAGGAAGCCTAACAACAACAGCTTATCAGAAATTTTGATCTTACCCTAAGCTTTTATGTGGTTCACCCTACAGGAGTAAATTCTCGTTCAGCACGAGTGCTCTTCCTCCTGGTGGCTCCTGGTCACCTGGTCTTCCTGTACACCATCAGTTTCATGAGGGCTGGACACACTTCTCTCACCTACATCTTCATTGCTTTCTACCTAGCTGCTGCATTACTCCAGGTAAAGTCACCCAAGTTTTGGAACCCAGTCACATCAGTTATAGGCCTGTTCTGGTCTGTAAATAAGCTAAGTTTAGCAAATTAATAAAGATATATATACAAAAAAAATATTTTATTAATTGTATGTACCAAAACTTCTACATCTACCAGTTTTTTCCAGTATATATAATGAAGTAAATAGACAGTAACAGTAAAATGTCTAGAACTGCGGTCTCTGTTGTGGACTGTGATGATGTCGGAGTGACCACACTGTCCCTGAGATTGTGTTACGGTAATATATCGCATTAGAGGAGCATTAGGGTCAAACACTATGCGCTTTAAATGAAGGTTAAAAAAGCTTCTATGGTGATATCACACACTGCAGTGTGGTATACACTGCAGTGTGTGATATCATCACCATAGAAGATTTTTTCACCTTCATTTAACCTACATTACAAGATCCTGCCACAGACATATAGTGAGTATTTGCAGTGTATCAGCTGCAGTGCCTCATGGAAAAAATTTCACTAAATTTGTCTTGCACTCTAAGAATATGGTAGTCATGTGGGGTGCAAAATTTCTTTAAACCTTTGCAGCCTTATAAGATATTGGCACAGACATGTATTAGCTGCTGGATTTGTCTGCGCCATTTGTAGCCATTTCGTTAAACAAGTCAAATGTAAATTTAGGAGATGTGAGTGAATAACCCAGCTTCAAAATTACATTTCAGCTGTTTTTGAGATCTTGAAATGTGACCGTTGTAGCGGCCCAATGGATGAAATTTCACTTGGTATGTGTGCCTACAAAGAATTTACGAATGATGCAGACTGTCAACTTTTGTCAATGTTAATCCATAAGATGTTTACTACTGAAAGGCTAAATTCTTTGCGTTGATATTATTCACTAAGTGGTGCTTCTTCACAAAAAAATGTTTGTCTAAAAGGATTTTGGTGTACCCCACTTCATGAGACGTTAGTGTAAAGGGATACACCCTCCCAGGGACATAAACTTCTTATTACGAATCAGCAATATGGAACTACAATGATGTGTTCTGTGGACGGGTGAAATGTATGATATTTTTGACCAAAGGTCAGTAAAAAAAGGAAGAAATGTAATATTTTATATTATATATATATTTTTATGAAACAAGTCTTTTTAATGTCTAAGTTTTTAATGAAACAAATTTCCTCCCCGATGACTGACTAGCAAATTATAAAACATCATGTACAGCATGTATTTTCAGCTGCAGTGTTTGGCTAATGGTTACTATTGTCTCTATAGTGGAACTATTGTTTTCTGATATTGGCTGCTTGTTGTCCAATATTGTGGATAAAAAACTCACCCCCCCAAAGAATGCGCACTGTTTCTGCCCACCAGGTTTCATAACAGTCCAATTTGTATCTTGTAATTAACGGGTTGTCTTTTTGTGTAATATTGTCTGGGGTAATCTCTTAACTCAGGTGATACTTATGAACACTGTATGAAATTAGGTGATGATCTAATTTCCTCTCCTTAGGTGATGATCCTGCTGTACCTGGCTGACTGGATGGTTCCATGGATGTGGAAGCGAGGGATGGACCCCGACAACTTTTCTATCCCATACCTAACCGCCCTGGGTGACCTGCTGGGGACCGGCTTCCTGGCTCTGTGCTTCCACATCCTCTGGCTGATTGGAGACCGAGACACGGATGTGGGCGACTGAACCTTTACCCAGTCAGCTGCGGATCTCGTGCCTCCTCTCTCCAACCAAGACAAGTTTTTATTTATAGTACCATGTAGAGTAATGATACCTACATTATTATGGCTACAATAGCCTCTATGATTATAATGATGACTTATAATACTATTGCCATAGTATTGGTATGTAATAATTATTACATTATTGCTTATCTTCTTGTGGGAGAACAGGAATCTTCATTATTTTTCAATGGGGATGTTCAGCCCCTTTTATAGTCACTCATGTTGGAAGAAAAAAATTAATAATTAAAAGATTGACTTGAAATTTTCACAAGCAACAAAAAGCAGACACAGAATGCTCAATCACCAAGTGCTCTATGTATAGTGATATAAGTGATAAACGTTACGCCCTTTTCGAGAACTGGTGGCGAACATATGTTCTGGTTGAACATAGCTCAAATTGTCTTGACAAGAAGCAATTAAAGGAAGTTTCTGGACCACGACAAAGATAACTTTAGAGAATTTAGATCCTTTCTTGGCCAAGCATTGCAGGTTAGTGAAAGCAAACCAAAACAAGCCAAGAAAAACCATGCAGATTGCAGTTGTAAGTCCTAAATACTGGACCTGAACATGGATGTTTCACAAGCAGCATATGAAATGATGTGTGAGTGATACAGTAACGATGATTTCTTCAGCTACGCTTTCAGATTTCAGAGCAGAGAAAAACAGTAAACAAGTACATGTTGTGTTCCTTTTTTTTTATACACGCAAATCCGTTACATTTTCAGTTTGTGCAATGTGGTGAATGGGATTCTTTAGTTGTTTACTCCGTTGGCGAAACAGATAAAATGACAGGCTTTGTCTGCACTACATATGCTGCGTTTACACAACTTTCACGAGTTTTCCAATTGCTCAAGAGCATGTAAATCAGAGCATTTTGCTTAATGAGACACTCTGTATGATACTTTTGTAACAAGAATGAAAAGTTCCAAATAATTGTGCTTAGACGCTTAATGTCAAAGGGCTATTTTTGACGTTTGTAACACTGCAACATGGAATGTGCTTTCTGAAAAGAGCAGGTCTAATGGTTACGCCCAAAAAAGGATTTGGTGTCATGAATGACTGGAATGGGCACTACTTCTTGGATGCTCTTTTGGCTAAAATAGATCAGAAGAGGTTTTGCAACAAAAAAAAAAAAACTCCATGAATGCCCCAAAAAAACTTGAAATCGCTAATGGAATGGCTTGCTTAAAAAAAAAAAACAATAAAAAAACCACTTGTTTAAAAAGGAAAAATATATAATCCTTACCTCGGTACTAGACTTTAGAAAAGTAAACCCTTTAACTTGTTTTACTCACTGGTAAATACTTGTAAATGCACACGGTCTGAGTCAAATATGTCTCGAATTAGAGGCTGAATGTGCTTGGTGTCCCACCTTAGGTTGCCATAGCATAAAGTCCGTCTTCTTTTATGTTCTACAATGGGGCCAGCAAAATGGATTGTGCAGGGCACATAACATTTAAAAATATTTACATAAAATTCCCTTTTTTCCTTCACATTGTTCTTTATCTTCCCCATTAGCCAAGCTTGGGATACTGTAGATTTTAGATCCTTTTCTTTATTTTGTCTCCGGCATTGACTCATCCACCTCTGCTGTCCTCGCTGACTGTGGCTGCCACAATGTCCAAACAGTCTACTGTGCAAAGCATACTGTAATACCATGTGCCACAAGAATCCCTGTGTACTACTTATGTGTTGTATATAACATGCATGTGCGCAATACGCATATATACAATATGCCACTATAATGCATTCAACCATCCTGAACTTGTCTTACTGTGCAACCTGCACAACTGGCGTCTTAAAAAAGTGAGTTGTGCCGCCATCGTCCCGTTACAGCCCGTCGGTTGTGAATACTTCTTCAGGGGATGGGATTCTCTGTTTATTTATTTCTAGAGATGCATACAAAGCAAATTGTATATAATATATTTATTCTATAAATATGCTGAAGTTGTTTATTTTTCATTTTATTCAGTGTCTCAGTTTCACATTGCTTTTTTTTTTTTTGCATTGGGCCAGTAGAGGTATTTAGTTTTTGTTTGTTTGTTTGTTTTTTAATTAACAAACATATCAGATGTTGGTGCCTAATACCCTACAAAACCTCACACTCAAGCTGGTTCAGCAGTAAACTGAACATAGTATGCCTTAACAACAGCACCGCTCAACACCAAGTAGACTCCCCCCTTTTCCTTTTTTTTTTTATTCAGCAAATTGTTTTTAATGTATTGATTCGATTTAGACATGAGACAAGAAAATAGCAAAACTGAGCTGCTTTGCTATAAGCAGAAGTGGTAAATAATAATCATCAGTGCCTGATCCCAGGTAGGAAGGGCAGAAGCGACAGTAAATCAGACCAGAATGAGCCCACCAAAGCTACTTATGAGCTTAAATATCATTACCTTGTACAAGAGTTTTTTGAATAATCAAATGTACCCATTTTAACTTTTTGGATCATCTGTTCTCAGAAGAAGGGAAAAAAACTAAATTCATGTTTTTGTTTATTTGTATGAACTTCCTCCAGGATGACTTTTCTTCTAAGGCCAAAACTGCAAAAAGAAATTACATTAGGCCTTTGCATATAATTTCTCATAGTGGTAAAGGGTTCCTCTGATGTACACCTCTCACTGAGGTCTGGCTGATACTTTTCCTGTCGTACTGCTTCTTTCTACCTTCCACCTGCTCCACTCTGCTGCTTAAGAGGGGACCCAACAGAGGTACTTGTAAAATCGCTGGAAATAAAGGAATATATTATTTCGTATCATGTCTGTGTGGCTGTTTTTCCTTTTCTTACTCAGAGTTCATCCCCCTGGGACCTTGTGTACAGTTACAGTTACATGTTTTGTTTTTGTCTTTGATAAAAATGAAATTCTTAAAGAAATTAGTAAGTGCAATTGGTTGCACGTTCATACAAAACAATTTGCAAGTAATTAGTGTGAGTACTACTTAGTCCCGTAGGTGCTCTTTGAAGAGTAGGGTCTTCAAAGTAGTGTACTGTTGATTTTCACACAAATCCATGAACATTTCAGATTGAGCAGTGTGGTGAATGGGATTTAGTTGGCAGACAGATGAATTGACAGACTTTGTCTTAACTACATGTGCTGCGTTTATGCTACTTTTACAAGTTTTCCGATTGAACGAGAGCATGTAAATCAGAATGCAAAAACATTTTGCTTAATGAGACCCTCAGTATGATTCTTTTGTAAAAAGAACAAAAAATACATGTGCTAAGAAGCTTAATGTTAAAAGTGCTATTTTTGACTTTAGTAACACTTCAACAGAGCATGAAACGTCCTTTCCGAAAAGAGCAGGTCTAATAGTTAGGCCCATATCTGATTTGGTGCCATGCATGGCAGGGATGTGCACTTCTCCTTTTGTGCTCTTTAGGCTAGAAGAAGTCAGAAGTTTTACAGATTACTGTTTGAGAGGGGATCCAGTTATTTATTCCTGAAATTATTTAATCTTATGAAGTGCCTGAAATGCCTGATCTTATCCCAGAATGACTTTTCTCTAAGGCAAAAACTACAAAAAGAAACAACATTCGAACTTAATATATCATTTCTCAAGGAGTTTAAAGAGTTCCTGTTCAGGTTCTGACTGTGGTCTGGCTGGTAGATTAATGAGTTGTCTTTTCTTGTTGTACTGCTTCTTTCTACCCTCCATGTGCTCCACACTCGTGCTTAGGAGGAACGCAACCAAGGTACCCCCACCTTTACGTCCAACATCAGACCCTAAAGGTTCTACAGAATAAAGGGACAAAAAAATACACAGAAACTCCAAAATCTTGTTGAAAGATTCCAACAAGAGTGGAAGCTTTTATAGCTTCAAAGGGACCAACTCCATATTAAAATCTATGTATTTGAATGCAATATCATTAAAGTCCTTGTTTTTGCAATGGTTGGGCGTTGAAATACTCAAGTCCATATAGTTTCTTCGTTATATCTCTTCCAGGTCACCAAGTTACAGTCATGACGTTAATTTAATGAGTAAATCATGTGAGTAAAGTTTTGTTTGTTTATTGTATTATGTTGCTAGAACAAGCCTAATGATGATCTCTATTAGTTATCTTGCTTCACAGGAATTTTTACCTGAACATAGATTGTACAGACCTGAAATGATTATCTATTGTAATTTGCACACAGAGCTTGTACCTTTCTCCTGAGACTAAACATTTAAGCCAAAAACACAAGTGAAGTCTAAATGCCAAAATCACTGAAGTTAATTACCTAGGAAATAAATAAACAAGACTCAGTGTTGCCCTCTAAAGGCATATTCACACCAGAACCAGTTGCCTTGTACTGTGCCCAAGCATGAAATTGTTCAGTCGTTCTTTGTTTTCCATGAGGTTGAAGGTAGTATGGAACTTTACCAAATATTTTGAAGTATTTGTGTGTTGTGCTTAGTTGTCTTATAGTCTTATCTGTCCACATTTCCAACAAACATTGCTGATCTGCTTTGGATCATCATGATCCCTATTCTGTCATGTTTGTTAAATGGGAATTCAAGTTCTGTGCTCATGCACTAAACTGTCCCAGCACCCATTTCTACAGGCGTCCCCAGGCATAGCATGGATCGTCTAGTGATCATCCTAAATGAAAGAAGTTAGTCCTTATAATATATATATATTTTAAAACCATTTATCTGTAAATGCACATTATTTGCTCTTTTTACCAAGAAATAACTAAATGAGCATAAATAAAAATGTTTAGTAACTAGGCTAGGTGAGATTAATTATTCTTTTTAATAGCCTTTTTATTACTGAACTCAAAAGTAACAGCAAAAATATAAAAAGTTACATGGTTCTCTAAATTTTAATAGGCAGTGTGGAGAGAGAGGGAGAGAGAAGTCTTCCAGTTTGCCCTTCAGAGCTGGAAGAATGTGGAAGCATTTGGACGTGAGCATCCTCAAAGCTACGCTGATAAACAGAGCGTTCTTATGTGTGTGACAGTGGGAGAGAGACAGAGGCAGGCTCGGGGAAAGACTGACCGCCATTGTTCTCACACAGATGTGCCCAGGCCCTCGTCCTCACCCGGCTGAACACTGCAAACATGGCATCAGGCACCCGACCGAGGTGTTCACGAATCAGCAACAGAGAGCATCACATGGATTTAGGCCACAAAAACACGCTGCCATCCCGTCTGCTGAGTCGAAAAAGAAGCTTATTATTAATTGTTACTAACCCCTTAAATTCACTGGATAAGAACATCCTAAGGCGATTTGTACCGTAATTACGTGGAAAGGCTAACTGGCTTAAATACATTATGGAAGCCAAAACTTGGATTTGTCATTAAAATGTAATCCTTGGCTAAACTGTTCTTCGAGTGTCTGTGATGTGGGACTGATGTGAAAGCTTTAGCATTAGCTTAAAATCATTTAGCCTAGTCTAGTACAGAGCCACGTTCTACAATAAGCTGTACAGGCTCATACGCAGGTTTATCAGAACATAAATAGTTAAAATGTTTGAATCGGAAAAAAACATACAAGTTGTTTTTTCGACTCGTAAAGAATTCTTAAAATGCGTGATAAAGCACCCCAAACATAAAACGCTTCATTATAAATGTGTGCACGATGATAGGTTTTCAGCATCTGTGCACATTTAAGAGCAATTTAATAAAGCATTAGACATTAGACAAGTATTTAATAAACCAGTTTAAACTCTCCTTTCAAAAGAATTAAATATAACCTGCAAACCTGAACCCTTTCTCAACCCGCAGACCTGCTTTTCATGTTCTGTCTTCTGTTGAATAGAGACGATCAATTGCAGATGCAGATGAGTCGTGAGTTAAGAAAATCAAAAGTAAGAAAAATAAACTATTAGTCAAGGGTTATGATTAATAGGTATGGTATTTTAATATTTCATCTCATCTAAAGAACAATTATTTCAAACATCATAGTGGAATATCGGTGTGGTCCCCTCCTCACTTTTAATGATATTGGCACTGACAAATTAAAAAAGCACTTTCCCTGCCAAAATAGGTTGAAGGTGTTCCATTTTTAATAAATGCTTAAAGAATTGTTAAAATATTCCAAATCAAATTAGCAGTTTTCCACTTCCCCCAAAACAACTGGGCACCCACTACAGCTTCAGTGTCTGGAGCCTTCCATCACCATTCATATTTTATGATGCTTGAAACTTGTGAGAGTGGTTTGATGTGAAATGCATCATTCTGAAATAACTTACAGTCTAAATTGTTCACAGAAGTTACAACAAAAATCAAAAAGCAGCCTGGTGCCTAAATTGTATTTTATAAAAACATTCATGACAGAGAGGTGTATGCAGAACAAGTTTCTGAGTTTCTGTAAAACTTAAGTGTTTCACAACTCATTTTAAATAATTAAATCTCATATTACATTCACTGATCAAATCAAATGGCAGTACTGGTGTTTAGAACCCCTGGTTCATATATGAGTATGTCTCTCAATGATGCTGGTTTCATCTGTGACTAATTATGCAGAAGTTTCTGTGAAATTCAACTTTAACAAACCCTCCACCCTGGCATTATAAGTCCCACATATTATTGTTGTAGTATTATAGTTAGTCTAATTATAGTTACATCCAACAAATATCATTAAATCTGTGATAAATGTTACTGCACTGTCACAGCATTTGAATGAATACTATTATTTATTTGACCTTCATTCAAATGGAAAATCAAGACAAAAGCATTCTGATTATGCACTTATGATCTTCTGACATCCTACTATTATGTAGAGTGACTGAAATCACAAAGCTGCTCTGCTTAATGAATGAAACATTTTGAATCTATTCTCTCACATAAAGGCTTCTGTCCTAATAATATGAAATGAATGATCAGGCCTATATTAACAGTGGAGCATGTGTTTATCACCTTTGATTCTCATGACTCCCCGTCATGACAAGTGAGTGCAATGATATTTGCATGGGACATCACATGAGGTGACATCATAGTCCAGCAACAGATGAGTTACTGTGAGGCCAGGGGACTTATCTGTACACCGCGTGCTTTATCAGGCAGTGAGTAATATGATAGGAGTCAAAGTGTTACAGGATGTCAAATCAAACCCCCTTCTTTCAATAGCAAACAGTTACAGTATAAATGAATGCAATACAGTTTTAATTATATGTCACATAAATTAATCACACAGATAAAATCAATACAAAGTAGTTTCGTGTAATCAGTGGCAAGAGTCGTGTGAGATGTCTATAACTCAGAATTTTTTGGAGCATACAGAGCTCTGGCACCGAGATTTCGAGAATATTTTCCATTCAGCTTAGTACCACAGCTTGAGGCTAAAGCACCTTATACTGCATACCAGTCCGGGTTCACACATAACACATGTAGGGCCGATAGATTAAAAGGATTCCAGACGTCTCTCATAATACATGCATGGTTAAGTCATGAAGCATGATATGCTGGTGAAATCGATTACAGTTTTCAGTGGAGCTCCTGTGTCCTGGCGCATGATGTGGTTTTTTCATAAATAGATCAATCACAGATTTGATTTTATACATGTTTCTCTAAATGATTATCTCGACAATGCTGACTGAACTCAATGTACACATTTGATCCTTTAGCCAAGACATGGTTGATGTTATGTAAACACCCTCTAAATCATCAAAACAATAATAACAATAATAATAATAATAATAATAATGATAATAATAATAATAATAATAATAATAATAATAATAATAATAATAATAATAATAATAATAATAATAATAATAATAATAACAGTAATGGCATCCACAAGAAAGCCAGAGGTAAATATTACTACACCAAACACGTCTTAGCTCATAGGTTACACCAAAATAAAATGCATATATTATAAGTAATTTTTCTTATTGTCCATGGTCCTATAATCTGAATCCATATAATATCCATTTTAAAGTCAGTCTCAGCAGGAAATGGGAAGGGGGTTATTGGTGTTTTGGTGACCTGGTGTCAGTCTGGGCTGCGACCCCACTGTGGACACTTTCTCCCCAAACATGAGCTCAGTGGAAACCAGCTGCTCACAAAGAGTGTCCACCACCTGAAAAACAGGGGTAGCATCTGTGGGGAAAGGAAGAAGTTACCATAGTTATCCACTTCAAGTACAAGTACAAAGAGACTGCTATGGTATCTGAAGTACTGGGGCAACTACCTTGAGCTTTTCTGCTGCATCGATCTAATGTATCCAACAGAATTTTTGCTAGGACTCTCCGTGAGACTCTCTAGCAGGGCAGAAAAAACAATATTCCATTAGTTTCCACAATTCCAGATCAATAATTTCATCATCCAGCTTCATTTGTCATAACCCATAACATACATGAGGTAAATGCCGAAGGTCCCGGATCAGAGTTCTTCTTCCAAGTCAGTAGCCAAAATATTCATAGCTCAAAACAGTAACGGCTTACAGATTTGGGAGGGAAAGTCCTCATACTGTTGCTACACAGATTTATGTCACTTATTTCTATTGTGTTATATTATTTAAACATTCAATTCCGTGAACCTCATGGTCCTAAATTACTTACAATTTCTCAAATGTCTTTATATTATGTTACACTAAACATAAGGTTTTGACTCCTTCTCCTAACATTTGAAGACACACATTTTATTCTATTATATACTATCAAGCACAATTTTGCAAATGGTATTCAGAAGAAACAGTCCACTTATGTAAATGTAAGTTTTAATAATCAATTATTGAACACTGGGTGGCAGTAGAACCCCATACTCATGAGACATTTCAGTTCGAAGGGAAATTTCCTCCATCTCCACCTAACTAGATCATGAAGATTTTCACTGAATTGATAGTAATAGTAAATAGAAATAATAGAAATAATAATAGTAATAATAGTAACATCTAGCATTTTTATTAACACTGTTATGTATACTATTATTAAAATAATATACTGTAATTCTAGGATTAGTGTAAATATTAATAATATATACCGCCAATAAGCAGTATTTGAATTAATGTAATAATTTGTTGGTCCTTCATTCAATTGGAAAATTAAATCAAAATCACTGGAGTGACAGAAGTTGAAGAGAACCGAGTTGACAAGATTTCTCAAGCAAACGATGCTTTCAACTATAACAACTATTTCGCAGTTCAAAAATCTTCAAACCCCTGTATATCACGCCCCATCTGTGCTTGTACTTGATTCACAGTCTTTACAGTACGGCCTTTCTGGGCCTTAATATTTAATCTAAAGAGAAATCTGTTTTATTTCTTTTATACCTTTTCTCGTAGCTGCAGCAGCACTGAGAGAGTGTCTATGTGCTTTCCCTCCAGTAAAGACAGACAAACTCTCTCCGTCTGTACCATCTGAACATCCAAACGCCAACTGTCCTCGTCCTCCTGCTTCAGTGACAGGTCCTGTCACACATGCATCCACACACAGACTAGTGAATGTGGTTATATTTTCATAATTGTATCAAAACTCATCATGCTCTATTTTTATCAGTGGTATTCAGAGCATATTCTCACCTTTTCTACTTCTTTCTCGCCTGTGTTCATGTGGTGCCTTCGGCTCCTCACCTTTGGCCCAGGGCAGCCACATGGCTCACTGTAATGTCCTGTAGAGTTCTGGGACAGTAGCAGGTGACACACAGCTGTCTTCTGACACCTAGTGAGATGCAGACACAGACACGTCAGAGAGGCACAGCACTACGAGAGTATTTTGGCACCAACTGTAATGATCTTAGTAATGCCTTTTTAAAAAAATGTTTAATATGATTTGGTTTAGCTGGAGATACATGTAGAAAATGACTCTAGTAGGATGCAACTTTATATATATATACTGCAAAACATTAACAATAAAATCAATATCCAGAACAAATGATTTTGCAAATCGCAAGTAATGTAGCCTTATTTAGTAGTTATGCATTTGATATATATTTAATCTCTTCTTGTTCATATAAAACATTGACCGTATAAAACATTGAAATAGTGAACAAAATGTCTGAATATACCTAGAATTGATACTATTTTAAACCACACTGCATCTCAGAATAACTGCATGATATTAAAGAGTAGGACAAACAGGGCCAGATGTTGGACCAGTGGTTCATATGTGCAGTGTAAAATGCCCTCACCCCTTAGAGCACTTGTGAAACCTGTTGATGAGCCGCTTCACCTCCAGAAGACAGCACTGCCCTTCATCCACAACCCGCTCCTCCTCCTCCTCCTCCTCCTCATCAGAGGCTGCTCGGCCTTCTACTGCCCTCTGCAGACCTACCTCTGAAACAGCGAACATCAGTAAATCAACAGCTTATTCTACAATGAACGGACCATATAACACCTTGAATTTTGGCATGTCCAATGTCCTGAACCAGTTTTGGCTCTCGCATTAAAAACAGCCTTAAGAAAAAGGTTTGATCAAACTTAATATACACTGGTAGTGTGTGTTGTACATGGTCATGTTATTCTCTAAATATTTACTTAAAATTATTTTCTAACAAATAATTGTACAGCATATTCACCATTTCAGTACCTTTAACCCAGAAAATGTCACGCTTTTATCACTACTGATATAATTATAATGCAGATCATTAAAAACATGTTAGATATTTAACAAGCAATTAAATGACAGCCAATGGGATGAAACAGACAAGAGATGCATTTAAATGTAAAGGACAGTCTAGAATTGGACTCTGCATTTCCATACAATCAGGTAATAGAATGTCAGACATGTACTGTTACAAGCTTTGATATTTCTTATCAAGGAAACCTGTTTTATTTGACATTTTTAAATACTCTGTAGTTGTTCTCTCAAAATCTTTCCCATACTTTAAAGGATGCATTTATGAAATAAACCTGAGATGTGCAGAAATGTCTCGGGAGTGAACGTGAATTGGAAATTCTAGTGTGTTCCCATGTCAGAACAAGTTTCATAGAGAAACATGTGAAAAGGGAGGCTCTCTGTTCTCTCTTTTTGACAGGTGAGGGCAGTGGGAGGGGGAGGTTATTAGTTAAGATTAGTCTTCCCTACCCTCTGTTGTAGTGACGAAATTTAAGCACAGAAGACATTTTAGAGGTGAACAAAAATGATTGCACTTCAAAGACCAAACAGAGTGACATTCTGAATGATATGACATGAACAAAATAAAAACACAGCTAGACGATATGAGCCTCTGTTGAGTATTGAGGCTGCTCTAGCTTTTACACCTCAGGAAAGCGAAGCATCGATTCCTCTGCTCCTCCCAGGATCATCAGAGACTGCTGAAATCAGGTTAATGCTTCAAGAGCATTATGGTCAGAACCGAGAGGCTCAGAAGGAGCTTCTGTCCTCAGGCCATAAGACTCTTACCCGGGACACAACACTGCACCTTTAACTGTTCATTATAACACTTACTGAACTCTCCACCTGACTGTACATAACCTGCCATCTGCTATTTGTGTATATACATCAATGGCAACTAGCACACTGCACTTTCAGGTACATAATATGTCACATTACATTTGCACACTTTAGATCTTGCTAATTGCTAATTTTCCTGTGAATAAATATTTTTCTACATAATTGTATTACCTGGTCTAGTTTTTATTTTTTTCTTTAGTCCATTGTCTTATGGGAATTTCAGGGGCACTTTTTACTTAATACAGAATCTTGAATACTGAAATCTTGGATTTCACCTCCTCTGATGAAGGTTTCATCTCGGCCTGTGGGGAGGACGCGAGGTGTGAAATCGACCGGAGCTTCGGGTCTCTGCTCACATGTAATCCCGCAGGTGCACTGGGATCTTCAAGAGAGACAGAAAGAAAAGTTAAGTGTGTGCAGTGTGGGATGTTAACACTACGTTAAGCAATGTCCTGCACAATTGCATGCAACTGTGCAACATAAGTGGGTTTGTGGATATAGGATTTGCAGTGTGTGTGTGTGTGTTCATCTGAGTGCTGTCTCTGCAGGCACAGTTGATGGTATTCTAAATAAGCTAGACAGCAGGCTCTGTCTTGCCTGCCTGAGGAAGGAATGAGCATTACACCATCACACAGCAACTTTGATGATATAATGAATCACAGGTACAGGCAGATAGGTGAAACATTAGTCCTGATGAATGTGTATTTAATGCATACCAGCTGCATATTTTGATTGCTTTATATAAACAGGAGTCCTCCCATTGACAGAGGTAAGCTAAACTTGACCTAGAATAAAATGTCACTCATTTTATTATGATGTCTACATTATAGACCATTCTTAAGAACAGTTAATTAGTTCACTAGAATAAATGAGGGTGGCTGCATAAATGAGCTGGTGCTCATATTTTAATTGAAACATTTTGTGCACTCGTGCGTATGCCTGTGTGTGCTTTGCTATCACAGAGGTTTGTTGGAATTTCTTGTGCAAAATATCTTCTTCAGCATGTAGGAGAAGCATATACGGCATATACAATATATGGAAATAGAACAGAACCACTCCCATCAAAATATTCACATGAAATGAAGTCACACACACACACACACACACACACACACACATTTTCCAGCAGTATTTCCCTAATGCAAGCATATTGTAATGTATACAGTTTGGGGGGAAAAAACTAAAGAACCAGAATCACTGAGGTGTCCTTTGAGCGGTCAGTTGTTTTGTTTTCCAACAGATTTACCCTTTAGTGTTGAGGCCAAATAGTTTGATTGGACCATAACACCTGGCCACAAAATGTGTCCCCCCTTAGTGTTCTTGTCTTTTTATATTTTTATAATTTATTTTTAGGCATATTGCAATCAGAGACATATTTACGTATATAGGTTTAATTATAATTATTCTCCCCTTTTTTGACCCTGTGTATGTTGCACCTATTGCCCAGGAGGACAATATTTCATCTCACTGTGTGTTTAATGTATATGGCTGGAATGACAGTTAAGTGCTACCTGACTAAACTTATTGTAGATAAGCATTAAATCACAAATGTTTGGGAAGAATAGGGGAAATAAATGATATGTAGGGGAATAAATGTGAACATTGGCCCGTTAACTAAGAGGAGGCGGTATGCAGACGGAGGAGGGGGACAACATTTCAGACAGGACTCCACTAATCATATGGCTATTTCATCTCTGAGGTTTTGGAGGAATCCGTTTACAGTTGACTCACTGCCAGATGAACCCCTTTCACACGCGGCACTGGCTTTAACACAGGATACAGTAAAATGCCATAATTACATGCTAGGGAGATTGTCTGCTGTAGTCATTCTTAAAGGATCATGACTAATGAGCTACAACAGGAAACTAAGCAGTCCTGTATTATTTTGGCCAAACTTGAAACATTTCTAAGGAAAGGTGAGCACACCTAAAACACATCCTGCAAGTGCTCACCTCTTTAATTCTGCCCCAGACATAAGTAATATCTGCTATAATTATCTAAGATATGTAGGATCTGTCAGTGGAAATCACTTGATTTCTTTCAAAGTAAAGTGTGCCTTGGGACACGAGTTTGCATTAGTTTACACCATTTCTTCTATGTCAAATATTTAATGCTTAATATTTCACCAAAAAACTGTTTTATGATATTAGGAATTACAACGGAATGTTTATATGTTTTATAGACGTCGTTACAGATCTTAAGGGTGTTGCGTCTTTAATCCCAACACACGATCTTTTGATTACCATTCCCAACCAATATACAAAATACATTCCGGGTCTAAAATAATTCAGAAAATGAAAAATAACCCCTATTGCTATGGCTTCGCTTTATTTGTGTTTGGTTTTGTTTTTTACATAAATATTTAATCAAATATATGTTATGCTAATTATAAACTTAATTACGAAATTAAGAATGACAAAAAAAATTGCTAACTTTGTTGAAAAGCAGATGTTGATTTGAGTCTAGCTTTACGAGTATGAAGAACAGATGTGGACTACTTAAGCACTGATGCATGTCACTCTGGGCACGAGCTTCTGCCGTATGCCATAAATTAAAATGTAAATGTAAAACACGTCTCACAGCACACCTGCTGCACTTTCATGGCCCACCAGGGGGCTGAGGCCTAGACAGCATTCGGATAATTAAGTGATCCATTGTGAGTGTTTAGGCATATGTGATTTAATCTCAGGAATCAATAATGATCAAGAATTGATCACCAGAATTTATGAGGGTTTTTGCCACCTCTTTGCATACACGTGCATTTTGGGCTCCAATTACCTTCATTCATATTGTAATAGAGTATTATTCTTTATTTATGACTTATTCATGCTTCAGTTATACTTTATTTACACACCCAGCGGCCCTGTGAGCCACGGAATGAGCAGGTGTTAGTCTGGTGTGTTCGAAAGCATATAGGGGAATTTTTTTTATTTTTATTAACGAATTAAAGTATCAATAACAACTTATGAATGATATCTCGGAAACTGGAAAAAAAAATGCATAAAGCAAATGGAAGAACAATGCCGACAATAAATAAATAAAGGAGAGTAAAATGTAGAACTTTGGCCTCAGTTAATATAGTAGTGCTGCTTATATGTAGTAAATAGAGGAATAAATTTTTACATGTCATTTTATTTTCATTTTATTATTATTATTATAAGTAGTCGTAGTAGTAGTAGTATTTATGGTTGTTGTTGTTTTGTTCCTAACAAATTATAGGAAGCCACAAGATTTTCGTTTCAGATGAGTGATGTTGACAGACACTGCCTCATATGGGCTGCTGAGCTAATAGAGTTAATCAGGCTGTTTTTCTCCTTAGGGGAGTACATGTTAACATATCGGTTCATAAGAGAAATATATTTTCAATTCAGATAGATTCGTTATTCCTGTTCACATCACTGCATTTTAAGCAATGCCGGGTCGCCAAATCCGTCACAGTAAAGACACACAAACACACTCACATCCACAGTCACTTCTAGGGGCAATTTAGCATTTCTAATTCACAATGACAAGGGGAGGACAGGCAACATTCCATTGGAGATCAGCAAAAAAACCTGCAATATATCAAAGGTACCTGAATCTCTCAAGCTCCGTCTCGAGGTTCTGGACTTTCGTTTGCAGTGGGGTCACCTGCTGGGCCAGATCCTGTATGTCCCTGACTCTCTTCAGTCCTGAGGCCAGAGCATCTCTCGCCTCCTCTGCCCTCCTCTTGATCTCAGAACTCTCTCTTCTCATGCTGCCCAAAGCCTCCTCCAGCCTGCTCACCTCTCCGTAGGCCACCACCAGCTCCTCCTCCAGCCTCTGGTTGAACCTCATAGCTTCCTGCAGCTGTCCGTCCCGGGAAGCACGAATCAGCTCCAGTTCCCGCAGCAGATCCTTGGTGCGCCTCCGGTTGTCCTGTCTGGCACTCCTGGGTTTTCCTGCTTCGGTTTCACCTCCAGAAGGGCAGATTTGACCTTCAGCGACCTCACCGAGTCTGTGGGATGGAGACAGGCGCTCTCTCTTTAGAGCCACCTCCAGAGCCATGCAGCGGGCATCACTGCTCTGGAGAGCTGAACGTAGGTCCTCCACCAGCTCCCTCAGACTGGCGTTCTCCATCTCTAGCTGCTCCCGAAGCGCTCTTTGCTGCATATCCACACCTGCAGTGACCACAGAATAGATAATCCTTCAAAGGACTTCTCTCTCTCTCTCTCTCTCTCTCTCTCTCTCTCACTCCCCTCTCTCTAACTCTACTTTTCTCTCTCTCCCCCCTCTCTCTTTCTTTGCCTATATTTGTAAACTACACATAGAATCTTGAGTCTACATGATTTTGCCAGTAAGTCATTATTTGTATAATTTTCTAATTCTGTAAGTATTTTTTAATTCCAAACCTTCATGTGTCATGCTGTCCCACCTGTATTCATGCAGGACCTGGAATGAGCTAGATGTTCATGACTGATGGAATATGAATATGTTTTTTTTCTCTTTCTCAGCCAAAAAGAAACTGCCTGAAGGCATATTATTCAGTATTGATGGTTCTGCCCTGGACTAGACACTGTTCTGTACTCTTTTAACAGTTTTCCTGCTCTAACACGCCCACTTCTCCTCAGAAACACTGTTAATTAGCTGAGCAGCTGAATCAGGTGTGTTGAGAGCTGGGAAAATAGGCACTTGAGAGTCCCATGTGTAAAAGACTGTGCAATCATGTATAATTGTAAAATTCATGCAAAATGATTGGTTTTCATGCCGAAATTATAATTAAATAACATGTATATATTATTATGTATCCAGAGGTTTCAAGACACTTCCTCAGTCAAAAGGCTTGAAAGTGTATTAAGAAGGAGTTTGTCCTGCTTTGCTGCTCAACTCTTCAGGAAAGGCTATAACCCCTGATCATTGCTGTGACGATTTGATTGCATTCCACATGTGCTTCGGTGAGGTCCTGTATAAATGCTAAATGTTTACTTTGGGTCTGAACCAACTCATTCCAATGTTATTAGATGGTAGATCTCCAGGCTGGATACTTTTGGACAGTGTACTTTAAGGTATTTTTAAATACAAAAATACAGCCTCTACAGAAGATCAGCGCTAATAGAATGGGGAGCAACTGCACATGGGTCAGCATGTCCAAAGCCACGTGTTGGGAATAAAATCCTGGTGTGATGGAGCTACATCCAAACGTACTGGGGCCTTGAAGGTAATACAGGTTGTCCATGAGAGGTCTTTTACAATAAATAACTTTTTTGCCATTTCAGTTTTTAAATGTTTGAAATAGCATATAACACACAAAATGGTTTGGTCTTGGCCCGTTTATCCCAGTGAAGGACAAACTTAAAGCTTCAGCGTAGCTAGATATTTTGGACAACACTTGCAACTTTGTGGACACAATCTGGGGAAGAACCTTTTATATTCCAGCAAGATTGTTCTTGAATAGTACCAGCCCTCATCCAACACCTTTGAGATGAACTGAAACAGAAAATGCCAGCCAGAACTTCTAGTCAAACATCAGTGTTTGACCTCATAAATGCTCTGCAGAATGAATGGGCACAAATTACAACAGAAACTCCAAATTCTTGTGGAGATTACAAACGGTTGCAGAAGGGGGAACAATTCCATATTAATATCTGTGTATTTAAATACAATGTCATTTAAGTCCCTGTTGGCGTAATGGTCAGGCGCCTCCGTACTTCTGCCCATATAGTGTATCATGATTTTATATATACTGTATCTATAATTAAATACTTACCTGTTAGGAGTTTTAAGGAGTAGTGCAAATATTGATGGGACGACCCTTGATTTTAGAAAAAAAATGTGATTTTGGTAGGGCATGGCAAAAATGGCAAGACTTATTTCACTCTGTTCTTCCGTTGGCCTTGCTGTTCTCCAGACGAGCTTCCAGTTTATTAACTCACCTGTTTCTTTTCTCGACCCGTTTCTCGCCCAACAACGTCCACTCCGTGCGCGGTCCTGGTTCAGGTCGAAGCTGACACACCTCCTCCTCCTCATCCTGGGCCACCTCAGGCGAATATCCTTTTCCACCAGTTCCGTCTCCTCCGTAACGGGGAGTCTAACGCCTCCTTTCTCGCCTCGGGCGGCAAAAACCCCGCAGAGGCGCGAGTGGAATTCCCTGAAGGAGAGCCCCGCGGGGAGCCCGGAGCAGACCTCCTCCGTGTCCAGACTCAGACAGCCACAGAGCAGCCTAAAGTCCTCCCTGGACACCAGATCTCCCTCCCCCGCGCTGACAGCCAGGTGGTGGAAAACCTCCTGCAGGTACTGGTCCACTCCCAGGGCTAGAACCACCACCTCGTTACACACGGAGGGCTCCGGGCTGAAGTGCTGAGCCAGGGCGCAGCTGAGCCACTCGCTGCACCGCGCCGGACGGATAGGAGCGTGCATCTGTCCCGAGCTGTTTCTATGAATATATAATAATAGCAATAATAATTAAAGTTCCAAAATATCCTTTCTTGGTCTCCGCCGCAATGTTCTAATAAAAGCCAACACCTTTGAAAAAATCCATCACTTTTCACGTGTGACCATGCAACGAAATACAATCTCGCCAATTTGACAAAAAAAACAACACACAAATAGAATATTAGAAGAACAAACACGAGTGCAATAAACGAGGAAACAACTCCAATGGGATAAAGTCACCTTATCTAGTAAAACAACTTTGAAAGTTGTTAAGAAATGAAGTGCAACATCTAACTCCCAAAAGCTTTCCCACTGGGACTAATCCAAACTCCACCCTAGCTGAAAATACAATAGCCAATCAGAAACGATTTTTTTTACCGGTTCGTTTTCACAAATCGTTCGAACCGATTCACAAGATTCATTGCAGTGTTGACACCAACGACAAGCACAGAGGAGTCTAATAATTTATCCGATGGTCTTTAATATATTAACTAAAGATATTTAAGCATTACAAAATGAAATAACTGAACTGAAATTAACAGTAGGATAGGAATACAAATAAAACTGTTGAATCAGATTCACTGAATTGGGAGGTTCGATCGAATCGGTTCGCTAAAGTTAATAGAACCAGTCATCTCTCCAGTTTACAGAGACAGTGTTGATAATGTATTCACTACTCAGTAGCATACAATTAATCATATTCGTGGTCTTCATAAAGGCTGAATGTTACTCCCAATTAAAAGCATTTTTATTTGAAGCCTATAATGAGAAACATATCTTACCTTAAACTCAAAGTTCAAGATTCAGAGTCACTAAACTAAGACAGCGAAATTATTTATATTATGCTTTTCATCAACAGTTATTGGTGTTTGTGCCGAAATGACAATTCAATAAATATATTTTTATTTTTCAATTATTTTATTATATTATTTGTTTATATTTTTACATCCAGCTAACAATGGAACATCATTACCAGTAATGAAATTCTTGGACTCACTTTTATTTGCATTGTATTTACCCTTATTTCCACTGAAGGACAATCTTAATGCTTCAGCATACCAAGACATTCTAGATAGTGCCATGCTTCCAACTTTATTGACAAACTGTTTGGTGAATAACCTTTTCTACTTCAACATGACTATGCCCCAGTGCACAAATCAAGTTTCATAAACACATGGTTGTATGAGTTTGCTGTGGAAGAAATTGACTGGCTGGTACGAGCTCTGACCCTCAATATATCCAACACCTTTGGTATGATCTGGAATGAAGAATTTGAGCCAGGTCTACTCGTCCAGAAAACATGGGCACAAATTCCCTCAGAAACACCAATACATTGAGGAAACAAGAACAACTTAATTTTAAAGTCTATGTAACTGAAGTCCTTTGTGCATAACAATGCATATAAATTCCTGCATATGCACAGAAGGTTTAAAGCAGAGATGCCCAAACTAGGGCCCGCAGGCCAAAGTTGGCCCGTGGTAATGTTTGATTTGGCCCACCACACCATCCGAGAAGAGGGGGGGGGAGGGGGGGGGGGGCCTTTGACACAGACCATCATTTGTAATTTGACATAACATTTTTGTTGGTTTTATTGTTGAACTACAGAAGAGTAAACTGATATTAAACGTTTAAATTAAATGTAAATTAATTCAATGTTTTTTAACGCATGCGCAATTCAAGGTGCAGCACCGCCTGCTTTGCAACACTCACTCAATTAACGTCAACAAATTAACAAACGCAAAATAACTAAGAAATCAAGGCGGTGGCACACAAAAGTTGTTTTATATTTATTTTAAATATTATGAAGTAAATAAGGGGAATCCATTGCAAATGATGCAAAATTTACTTTTGGCCCACTGCACCTCAGTCAAGTTTGATTTTATGGCCCTTCATACGAAAAAGTTGGGCACCCCTGGTTTAAAGTTTAAAGTGACTAACTGTATTTCTGCAGGTTAATGTGTTACAGGGCAGATCCACCAAAAATCTATATTTTGCATGTTCCTCGGTGTATTGATAAAACTACATGTGTTTCAGGTGAAACAAAAACAAAGCCCATTGCTGGAAGCTAGTATTAATCATTCTGTCATTTTCCGGTCTAATTCAAGATGCACATTAATCTACAATACACAAACTGATTTTATACATTAATACACACTCATATAATCAAATATAACAAACTTAGAAGGGTATGTTCTGGGTTCATTCTTTGCATTTTACTTCTTTAGAGCAGAAACAGGTTTTCTGTACCTGGAAGTATCAGCTGAGTAAATATATAAACAAATATTGAAAGATCATAGCTGTGCATAACTGTTTACAGAAGATTTTTTTAAAGCTCTTTAGAACGACGCAAACAAGTTCTAAAACATTAGGAAAACTGGATTAGGAAAATCATCATATCACTATGCCATTCAGACAATTCATTCAATATTACATCTATTCAAAAGAGATGTTTTCAAGCACTGCTTGAGTCACAGCCATTTTCTTTCATGACTGGGAAGTTGATGCTGATTCAGGCAGCTTCCTGTGAGTTACGCACACTTAAATGACACGCGATACCCTCGTCTTCTCTTGGCCATTTTCAGATGCCGGGAAAGCTCAGCTTAGCCTGAGGAAGAGCACCCGGTAACGTATCCCAACCCTGACAGGCCTCTGACAAATCCCTCCGTCCCAGGAAATCCCCCTCAATCTACATGTCTGTTTGTTCACCGCACCGTGTGCCACTTAAGGGTCATTTGTGTCAGTTTGCCAAACCGCAAAACCCCCGTTTGTTTTCCCTGTGACTGAGAAAAAAGGTGCTTTCGTTGAAAGCGCTGCTCAAATACAAAGGTAGGTGAGCTCAGCTCTTGACAGGAGGTTTCGATTCGAGCCCTTGCAGAATGAGTCACATGGACAGAGCCGTCAGCCATGCTTTTGTTGTTTTGTCTGAATCACAGGCGATATCAGGCTCCAGTGCCACAGCGTCCACCTCTCCTCATGTTATCGTGGAGTGCTCAATCTTGATCAGGCACCAGCATGACCAGAGATCAGAGGAGATGGTCCTGCTCTCTTCTGTAGAATGTGTGATGTTGCACTCGCACGTAAGTGCAGATTAAAACCATATTATAGAGTCACCATATTATCGTCCAAAACTCTTTTTCATCTTTCTCATGGTGAGTCAGAGTCAATGCCTTATTTTCATTAAGCAATTTTTTAAAAGATATTTTTAGTGCATTCTTAGATTTTTTTAACATGGTGAGTTGCCACTATAGCTTCTGTTGCAGAGAAACACGTTTTCCTTTCTTCAGGTGGTGTAATTCAAACCATAGAAAACTGGACCATAAGAACATGTTGTGCCTTAAAGAGTACAGTTACATTGTTTGTACCTTCAGGGTTTTCTATCTATCTGTTCACTATGATACCCAGTTTGTCTATCAATTCACTAGTAATGTAAAGTTTATGAACAAGTCAGCTCTTTAATAAAAATAATGAGTAGAACCAATGATGCTTGAATTGAAAACCATAGTCACAAGACACTCTTCCTGGATCTTTTTAGATCAGTACCAACCCGTTGCTTGTAGTATGGCTTTGTCTCTGTTTGATTCTTGGTTTTCATATATATGCTTAGGTTTTGCTTTGTCTGTTGATGAGTCTAGATTTCTGTCTATCTATCTGTCTATCTCTCTGTCTGTCTGTGTAAGGCCATCCATCTGTACATCCGTTTGACTTTTGTACTCCTTTTTTCAAGCTACTGCAGTGGGGATGAACAAGCTTTACACTATGATGACAAAAATCCCAGTTTGGTTGCATTATCAAAGTTTCCTTTATTTTGTAAAAGTGTTTAAAAATTATTATGTAAGTATTGACTGAATGTTGTTTTGTCATGTAACTGAGTTCACCACGCTCAGCACTTATAAGCCAGCAACATGGCCTACAGCGATATGGTACTGTAGCGTACCAGTTACAGTAGAGGGATTTGCTCATAACTTTTGCTCCAATGTATTTGCCGTGTAAATTCCTATTAAAGCAAATCAGAAAGCAACACATTTTGAATGGGATGTTGATGCCATTCTGTAAAGCTTCTCCAATGTAATACCAGTAAAGACAAAACTTCAAAAATTATTCTGCTGCTTCTATGAAACTGTAGTGTGAGGCATGTAGTGTGAAGCATGGTGGTCTGTTCAAGAAAATTAGCACTTTACGGCCTGATTGATCTCAGATGAGCACAAAAGCTACAGCTTTACAAAGATAAACTGTACTCACTTAGTGATACTTTCTCATTACTTTCCATTCCTTCAAAGGACCCTTTCTAAGCTCCTTGATTAAGCATCATTACAGGCAACCCCGCCTCCTCCACAGATGTCGGCAATTATCAGATTCTACTTTTAGCCTCCCAGACAGATTGGTAAATAACATGTTCCAAGATGAATTGAACTTCATCGGATCAATGGAAAATCAGAAAGGGCCATTCAGTAGAGCAGAAGCTTGGCCTTTGTGTCCAAAACCCACAGCTGCTTCTTCAAAGCCTGTTTACTTTGCGTGAAAGGGTCTTATTTGAAACTGAAAGGGGTTGTGGGTAAATAGAGGTGCTATAATAAGGGGAGTGGAGTTGGGGTCAGGGTGGAAAAGAGAGAGGCCACAGCCCTGTTGTTGTCCACTATAGGGCAGTTACAGTATGAACAGAGTTGGAGTCTTAGCTTTTGTCTGAGCCATATGTCTCCCTTTGGAGCAAAGGGAGTGGAGGTTAGAGGGCACAAAGAATAAAAAAATCTCCCATTAGAGATCATTTCATACTGAATACACAAGATAATGATCCTGAAATGTATGTTTTGATAACCAAACATGAATAAAATGTGTTTTAGATAAATATTTTGGGTATTCTTTTTTTTTTTTACCCTTTTCTAAAGCAGAGAAATGTTTCTTGAAGCTAACACTTGTGTACACTTCTAGCAAGCGAATGCTGACATTTCTTTACACAACTATTTGTGACAGTATATGACAGTATACTGTTATTATATACATATATATAAGTGCTGTCAAGCGATAAAAAGTTTTGATCTAATTAATTACATGGTGTGGCGATTAATGAATCTAATTAATCACATTTAATCGCACATACATACAGACTTACAAGAAGCAGATTTTTTTCCATTTATTATTGAATACAATAATATTATTGAATGGTCATGACATTTTTATCACTGACTGAACCAAACCTATGAATTAGGTTACAGTATATGACAGTTGTAAGTTTTGATAAAATATGTCTCCCAGCCCTTCAGAGTCAGAATCGGCAAAAAACATTCACAAGACATCATTGGACAACTGTTTATTAGCCATTTTGGCTGGTTATTTTTCCAAATCTCACACGCTTCCTCGCACGCTTTGAGCTGAACTGCGCTCTCTGGCTGCTCACGCAGCAGTGATTTGGGAAGATGACGTATTTTTGGTTTTTAATTGAAGTACTGCATGTCTACCAAATAGTGGCAGGGCTTAAAGCATTAATTGCGTAAAAAATAGAAAATGTTTTTCTGTGAATAATTAATCTAATTAACGCCTATATATATATTTAGTTTATTATCTTTCTTGTCAGATTTGGTCTGCTAACTAGTCCCACAGTTGCTTTTTAAAAAAACAACAAGTTCTTGGTTTTAGATACACGAGGGTGGGTTGTTTGCAGGCAAATGCAGAAGCCAGCTACTGTCACTGCTAGGAAGCTGAACATCTTATTTGTCATTTTTAGTCACCACCTCAGTGTATTTCTTTATGACTGTGGGGAATTCCTTTTGAATGCATGACAAATTTTCATGTTAGGTATTGCAGTGAAACAGTGTTCATGGACAAAACCACAAACAAGATACACAATTGTGAGTTTAGTCATGTCAAACCAATGAGGACATGACCAGAATTCATGATAAATGATTTATTAAATGTTAGTTGAAGGCTTAAATGTTTCTTTAAGATGGCAAAAAAAAAAGATGGCTATAACCTGCTCAAACACTCCACTGAGGCTACAGGACGAAATACGTAGTCAACAATGTGACAAAACCCTTCAGATTATCTATACTTTCACTCTTTCACTTACAGTAGAATGGTGTACACAACTAGAATGACTGGAAACAAAGGAGTAGGAAATCTTTTCTAATGCTTATCTACTCTTTGTTCTTTTGTTAGCATTAGGCTAAACATGACGGCTTTTATCATGTGACCTACTTTAATTCACATGATATTGTGCTGCATGCAGTGTTTGCTTCTGTTGTAGGTCCATTACATTGCTGCCCAGTGAGTGCTGAATCAGTGATGTCTGTAAAGTCCTCCATGGCCTTCATCACTGGTCAGTTTCTGGCCACAGAGTTGCACTTGATTGGGGAATCTTGGGTGGTGGACGGCTCTGAAGTTACCATTGATACTAGCATGAGTACAACACCACTGCTGTGCCTGATACACTCATCCGTGTGCCACACACGCAACCACGTCTGGGTCACTGCTGTTCTAAGAACATATATAAATAATAATGCTGGGAAACAATCAAAATGTTTAATCGTGAGTAATTGCATGGTAACACTTTAGCACACTTATTTCAATAGTACTGCTATATCTACAAAAGTGCAATAACATTTGGTTTGCAAACACTTTAAGCAAATAAGGAGATTTTAACAGAAGTTTCCCTTTAACACAGTTACACAGCTGCAGTTCAAATATTTCTGTGAATCTAAACATAAACCTTAATTTAATCAAATCAAATATCATTTATTTATTTATTTGTTTACTTGCTTACTTTCTTTTTCCTTACTGATAGATGTATTAATGATTCAGAGAACAGCAGTGTGTTACCTTTTTAATTAAAAGGCTACAACAATCGTGTATTGTACAATATTAGTTTTCCGAAGAAGAACACCTGTGCCAGTATTTCTCTCTATATTGAAAATATACCGTATATTCTCCTTTTTGTACCTAATTTGCAGGAGAATTTCCAGCTGGATTAGATTTTATAAGAAGAGAGAGAAAAAGACTGAACCGCCAAACCCACCTCAACAACCTAGGCTCAACAGTAACAGCTCTTGGCAAATTTTATATTTAGGCATCTTTAGAGTTGGATTTGCATTATTAACTGGTTTCTAGTTTTTTTTTTATTATATTCACTTAATTCGAGCATTACTGGCCTTTTCATATTTGAAAGCAGACAGAGAGAAATGTCTTTTAAATGATATATGCGGTGACTAGCCATTCCTTTTCTACTAAGTCACTGAGAAAGACTACTGGATTTCCTGATGACGTTTACAAAGTACAGCGCAGTACAGAAGTACAGTAACTGCCCATTACATTTTGAGAGAATTTGATTGCTTATATTAAATAATTACCCAAACACTGATAGTGACAAATGTTTGTACAGAGTCTTTAACTATACACATGTCAAATGTTTTTAAAATGTGGCCACCCTTGAAACTTTAATCGCACCTTCCGTTTTCTAGGTACATTTCCCACCCAAATGCCCGCCCCACAGAACACACACACACAAACACACCACATACCTGCGCAGTTTCAACACAGTCTCCAACTGTCCCCTCCCTGACCTAGAAAGCAAAGTAAGTCCCATATCGCCTTTGTTACTTCTAATCTCTTTCCCAGCGAACGCATAACTGCTATTTAGCAAGAAACAATGCAGAATTAGAGATGCAAGTCAAAACAATGAATATGATTTTGCATGTTTTTTGGAAAGACACTCTTTGTCCATGCATTTAATGTACATTTCACTGCATTGCAGTGTTGATCTATGAGGTTTTGCACAATTCTACAGGGTCCCTTTTGCTATCGATCATCATGGCTTATCTTAGCCACACCCAATGAAAAACTAGGACCTTCAATACATGCATGTGAATTATCCTGCACAAACCTTGTTATGGTGACAGTTTTATGAGAGTGAGTTGCAGTGGCAAACACTGAAGCGAGAGGCCTTGAAGGAAGTCTGAAATACAGAGGAAGTGATCACAGGCTGGTCGAGATAAGAGATGTTTGACACCAATCTTGCAGGCCATTAATTTGAATGGATAACTCAGTAAACACCATCGGTCTGTCAGACTGTGGTAAAGTGTTAAAGTGGTATGTTCTTCCGGTGAGGAGTGGTTAAGTCCGCTAAATCCATAACAACATATCATATTATAATCAAACATTCTTGATCAGTGATGCACAATTATTCTGTTATGATCAAGCCTGAATAACTGTGCTTTAAGGAGACTGGAGTGTCAAACAGTTATTAGTTTGAGGGAAATATCTTAGAACATGTTCTCATATTTGCAGTCATTTGCAAAATCTAAGGTCCTATGCAAACTGCCTAAAGCCATTTTTCACTGCATGTAATAGAGTGCCTTTCTGCTGGCAAAATTAGCATTAGCATAAAAACAAACAATAAAGCAGTAAAAGCTATCACATTGTTAAAAAAGTAGTTGATATTTTTTGAGCTCAGGGTCGGTTCTGGATTTCTCCTCAGTTCCTCCAGTCATTTCTTGGATTTGTGAAATTACATCAGGAGCTCCTTATTTCATTTAATGAAGGATTAAAACTACTGGACGACTACAAGGCTCACACTAAAACAATGTACATAAAATCATTTATATAGTACATTTAGTAACATAATAAAAATAATAACAGATTTGTAACTTTTGCAGGTGCAC
>JBBMFX010000128.1:10077290-10100415 GCA_037832545.1 Rhabdalestes septentrionalis
AGTCTTACAGTCATTAGTTACAGAAACAGTCTTACAGTCATTAGTTACAGAGACAGTCTTACAGTCATTAGTTACAGTGCTGAGTGCTTTTTCTAGGGTTTTGTGAAATAAACATCTTTTCAACAGATTATTTTCTATGAACAATACTAGTATTATTTATATGGGACATCATGTGTGTGTGGCTTTAGAAAATTATACGTAATATGAATCATATGATAGGATCAGTGTATTCTGACAGCAGCTGCCGGATCACCAGCGCTCTTAAAAAAGTAACTCTCTACTGGCCAGTTATTTATTTACTCTTTTAAAATTTCTGGTGCTCATTAAAACCAATACTCTGCCAGTTCGCGATTTTAATTATCTATCCCTCTTGTGGTTGGTGTTTAGAACGCCTTAACTGTATCTAGCACTTACGCACTTCGTTGTTAAACAAACTAACGTCGAGAATCTAAAGCTAGATTGGCGCTGATTGGTTAGTGGGACTGGTACTGAGAGCTGATTGGTTATTTGTACTGAGGCTGCGAGCTGATTGGTTAGTGGTGTTGACACTGAGAGCTGATTGGTTAGTGGTACTGACACATTTGGATCTCCAGGCGGCAGAGGGCGCCCGAACCGGGTGGAAAGGAGAAGAAGAAGAGGTGCGCTGAATCCAAAACAAGTCTTTCAGAGGGTAAACACCAATTAGAAAACATTTGTGAGTGAGAGAGAAAATGTGTTTTATAATAAGTTTGTGCGCTTGGTTGTGTGTGTGTGTGTGTGTGTGTGTGTGAGAGAGAGAGAGAGAGAGAGAGAGAGAGAGAGAGAGGGAGAGAGAGAGAGGGAGAGAGAAATAGAGAGACTGTAAGAGAGGAGCACAACTGCGAGAAATCCAAAGACTATGAACTTGGCGATGAAAAATGAGCACTGGGAGTGGACTTTCACAGGGTCACTGAGACAAAGCCTCCTCCACGGTGGGGTTTGTTTTCAAACAGCCTAGTAGATTCATCACATGTATAGAAGTGGCAGAGGCCAAACATTTCCTCAGAGCTCTGGTGCTAAAACTGCCCCGGTGCTTTCATACACAAATGTTTGTATTGTTTCTGGAGTGACAAGTTCAAGTCTCCAAGCACACACCCAGCAACACACACAGAAACACACACTTGTACTGATACCATGTCGGGATGTGGGGTCATACTTGTGTCCCAGATGTGTTCTTTATAAGTGTGAATGTTATAAAAATTATTGCCACATTTTGTATATGTAAGGATGTATATGTAATAATACGTACCATATGTATTATGTATTATGCATTTGTGAACATGCTTATGTAGTAAGAATATGTGTATTCATGTGTATTCCATATATGTTAGTATTCATACGTGGTAATGATATGCCCCATATGTGCTCTATAAAGAAGGAAGAAACATTAGCAATGTAAGTAAATATAGTCATATAGGTCCATTTATATTGATCCAATGAATTTTTATTACATTGTAATCTGCTGCTGGTCATACTAAAAAACAAAAAAAACAGACAGTTTTATCCATATGCAGTAAGAGGATGAACTGCATGTAATCTATCTGTAGGATCTATATGTAATAATAATGTCCTATATGTGTGGAAAAGTTTAATTCTGTGTATATTTTTGGTAACCCAGAGGTAAAAATTGGTTAAACTTCATGACCAAATGATCCTCCCAACTTTGTAAAGTGTAGGAAGTCCCTTTAAATTAATGGCTAAATTAAACCATTTCCTTTGGTTAGTGAGAACAAATCCAAGAACTAGGTTTAGAATTAAACTTACATTTCTTATTTCATGCTGGTGCTTATACACCCAGTGTGAGTGAATGTTCACTATATGCTTCACACTCACACACACACTCACAGCAGCGCACACATTCTATCTTTGGAAATGGGAGCAGTATATCATTCCTAGAGCAGAACCAAGCCAAGCAACACTTGACTGAAGAGGAAACATCTGAGACATGTGTGTGCATGTGTGAAAGCATGACATCACCCTGTGTGTGTCTGTGTGTGATCAGAGTGAAACAGAAACCTATGTAGACCTATATAAACCTATTTAATCCATATACGCTTCAGTCTGATGTGTAGGCAATGAAACAGGAACCTGTTGGTGAATCGAAGCTATATGGAGCTGTGGAGCAGTTTTTGGATAGTCTGTAGTTAAGTGTATTCCAGCAATAAGCAGTCTCAGAACTGATCACAAAAGAATGAAACATAAATACAGTGTGGGGCTCCCCAAGACCTGCTGAACTGCAGTAATATCTGTCTTTATTTTGCGCATCTCGTATTTACCGAGCTTCGAACTCATCATTCTGTGGGTTTTAAATGAATTAGATGCGTTTAGAGCGACGCGTAACGGCCAGATCGGGTATTGCAGCTTCTTGATGTGGTGGTTCTTGGCTGCCCCCTGTTGGCCATAAAGGTCTTTGCATTTACATTGAATTGTAAAGGTCGGTGAGCTCATGCCTGAGTCACCTAACAACATTTAGCCCAAGCCTTAAAGAGCCCATGTCTTACATTTTTCAAGAAAAATTATATATTTTTCTCTTGAGAAAAGTCATAAAAGGTATAATTAATTCTTCAAAACAATCCATTTGTTATCTCTCTTTACCCTTAAGAAAAAGATTGTTTTGTTACTGTGCCTTTAATACTGATTTGTGTGAAATTGCTTGCATTTCACTTTCCAAAAGCATTCCCTGCTGATATGTCCTTAAAACTAATATGCGGATATCACAAAAACAGTCTGTTTAAAATGTATCTACATACAGTACTTGTATAGATTGTGGAAATATCTGGTCCATTTCAAACAACATCAAATTATTTCACTGTAAAGGTAAAAAAGATTTTAATGACATGTCACATACACTATCATACTGTGCAGTGAAATGCTTTTTGCAATGCAACGCCTGACCTTAGAAACACTAGAAGGTAGGGAATAAATAAATAAATAAATAAATGCAAGTAGGAAAAACATAAGATTATAAGGATGGTTGAGATAAGTAGCAGATAAAGTGCAAATGCATCACCAGAGATGTAGGGGGGTGGAGTATTAATATAAATAATGTTTATAGTATACATATAAGAACTGTGCGCGGTGGAGAATTAGTGTGGTAGTGAACAGTCCGCAAAGTGCACTAAGTGCAGGTGGAAAAAATAGAAGGTTGTGCAATAGAGAAATAAATGAGTATAATAAGAACAGTAATCAGTAATGAGCAGTAGTGAATATAATAAGAACAGAATATAATAACAGTTTGTGCAACAGAGAAAATGAAACAGTAATCACAGTACCAGATGTAGATGTTAAAGTGCCGGTTTGACAGGTAGATATTAATAATATAGAAAAGTGTGTTGAATGAATAATGAGTAATAAAAAATAGTTCCAGTACAGATACTGCAGATGTGTTACAGGTATTATATCTGGTTCAGGGCCCAAATGGCCTGAGGGAAGCGCTCCCTTAAGACCATAATAATAATAGTAATAACAACACTACTTCAACTATAATTAATAATACTAATCCTTCTACTACTAATCATAATAATACTAATAATAATATTAATAACTATACTACTACTACTAATATTAATTATTATAATAATAAGGTATTGTACATAATGAAATGATTCAGCACCCATAATGCTGCACCTAGTGATACATGGGAAAGTGATTTAAACCTGGTAAGACATCGTACAGCAAAGTAGCATCAGGCTATTGCACAGATTATTTCGTGGATGTGTGGAAAATAGAGCAGTTATAGAGACTGCTTTCTGTATAATCATATCCTTTCATGAATGTGAGCATTCAGAAACACAGCTGAGCAGCTGAAACTGGTGCACAGTAGTTTTAGGTCCCTTTCAATCAAGTGTGCATAAGTGTGCATGTCCTACATAAGTGTGCATGTCCTATCTTTATTTAACCTCTGAACTGTGAACTTGTAAAATGATAAGCACTCATTCAACAGGAAACCCACTGCCATGTGAATTTATCAGATTTAGAGCTTCTGCTCAGTCTGTGGTTTTGTACTGTTGACGTCACTGCAGATACCATCCTTTAATGCTACCCGTCTCCAAAGCAACCTGTCCACATTACAGTACACAGAGTCCGATCAGAAAAACTGCATTTATTTTTGCATTTGTATATCATTTTTGCAACATGTGCTTTTATTTGTAAAAAAAATACATGCAAATGTCTATTTTATAGACACATCATATGCAAAATTTTCACTTGAGTTATTTTCCCTAAAGCTTGTCAAACATATCTTGAATGAAGTTTACGGGATTTCAATAACCCATAAGCTGTTATTTCGGGACTGATTACGAGTCTTGACCACGAGGTGGCGCCCCAGCGGCGCACGTCATTCATCAGAGCTGTTAAGCACTATATGAACAAAAGTATTGGGACGCCTGACCAATACGCAAACAGGGACTTTAATTAATTTGAATTCAAATACATAGACTTTAAGGCTGAGTTGGTACCTTTTTTCTGCTATAACAGATTCCACTCATCTTGGAAGGGTTTCCACAAGATTTCGTAGTTACTCTAGGGGCATTTATGAGGTGAGAAGGCCTGGATCACAGTCTCCATTCCAGTTCATCCCAAAGGTTTTGGATGGGGTTGAGGTCAGGTCTCCTCCACACTGAACTCCTCCACCCATGTCTATGGAGCTTGCTGTGCGCACTTGGACACAGTCATGCTGGAATAGAAAGGTTCTTAACCAAACTCAATCCACAAAGTTGGAAGCATGGAACAGGGCTGAAAAACAGGTAAGTCCCAGTGCTTTTGTCCATATAGTGTAAATGCCTCAGAATGAGCAGTAGAATACAGTCTCATTGCAGTACGTTACAGGTATATTATGTTATACTGCAGATTATTAAATGTACAGTTTTGTTTCCAAAATGTTCTACAATTCAGTGCAAGGAATCTGCAGATGCCCAACAAGTTAAATACCACTGAGCCTGTTATTTTCCCTTTAACAGTGACATTAAGTGTATTTCAGTAAAATCTGGTGAGGTATTTAACCTTTTTGAACTATTAATTAATTCTTGAATGTCAAAATCAGCACGTAGTTTAGATTAGAAGCTTAGAAGCTTAGATTTAATGGGTTTAAAGATAACACTGGGTAATGAAGCAATGGCACAATACACTTATAGTTTGGTAGTTTATAAAGCCTATAGGCTTTTAAAAACCTTTTATTTCCTAGCATACAGCAACTACAGACAGAATTGTAAGCAAACACACCAGCACATAAGGCAAAAAGAAGGACAAGAAAAATGACAACAGCAGCAACTAATAAAAATAAATAAATAAATAATAATAATAAGATATCGTTAATAGACTCTGTCAAATGTAGACATGTCGTCACCAACATATTTCAAGAAAGGGTCATACATTTTGTCGAATCAGAATCAGAAAACTTCATTGATCCAAGATGAAAGTGCTAAAGTTATGACTGCAAAGACACAGAGACAAGTAAAGTCTGAATATATTGTTAAAACTCTACAATTAATTGTAAGCCTAAACTTACAATTAAGTGAATTACTAATTGCACAAATGGTTGTCAGGAGTCTGTTATTATAGTATTTTATCAGCATTATATGAGTAATATTGACATGAGTAGTGATATTTCACATTGTATGACTATTGCAATTTATAAGATATTGCACACAATTACATAATTTAGCACCCATTTAGAAATCTGTCCATATTATTATTCTCCAGATTCCTCAGTCTCTCAAAGGGAAATATACTGCAAAGCACTGGGCCAGTGAGGGTTGGGGTCTTATCTGAAGTCCATTTGTAAAACCTACAGGCTTTATAATAGCCTGGTTGCATGTTCCTCATAAACAAGTCAAGCCAAGTCAAAAAGCATTTTAATGTCATTTCAGCCATATACACAGTATACAGTGAAACAAAACAATGCTCCTCCAGGATCATTAGGGAGAACAAGAACAGAAATAGAACACCACAAGGCCACAAATGCAGACAAGACACAGTTATGGTTAAATATATTTAAACCATTAGGTCAGGGAAATGAAATGTGTGTGTGTAAAGTGTGAATTTGTCATAACTGAACACACCACAGTGCACAGTGTGAACAATGCTAAATGATTTCTATGCATTTACCTATTTACCAAGCGATGCAGCGGGCAGTCTGGAAGACAGGGCCGGAGGAGCAGTGAGCAGTGAGTGTGGACGGAACCTTGACCAAGTACCTCATTGGTGCCACTAACAGTCCTGGGATTCAAACCCACGACCTTCAAATTACTGGCGCAACTAGGCCACCAGGAGATTTTAGTGAGAGGGCTGGGATAAGAAGAAGATTTCACACTCTTCTTAGTTAGAAACCCTTTTATCCTCTCACTCTGTGTGGTTGTGGTGGGCTGGGATCCTCTCTCCGAGCTGCTATCGGATGATACCCTGTGGGCGGGGCTTGTGACCGGCGTCATTTACACCGGGTTTTTTTAATCCCACCTGTATCGACACACGGCCCACCCTCCCGGTGCTACGGTTGAAACGCCCTTTTAACAATTTTAACCAATCGTAGCCAGGTGTATGAGTTCTACAATGCGTAGCGAAACTTAATTGAACAGTGGCCTGTCTGTAGCATATGCTTAAGCCAATCATGCTGCTTCGAGGACGGGACCTGTTGGTATTTCTAACCAATAAATGCTCTTTAAATATGAACAGTGAACAGAGAGGGCGGGGCTGTGCCTGAATATAGGTGGGAAAAACATTAACGCCTCGTTCCCTGCCACAGTGTCAACCGGCTTCTTTTTTTGCACTCCTCTCATCTCCTACGCCCACTGTGAAGGAGAACTCTTACTTTTAAAGCAGTTGGACGCAACGTTTCACAAGCTGACAAGCCAGGCAATAACCTCAGTCTTTTTTTTCACCGTCACGAAGCTTAAAACAGAAAGATAAACCAGATGATTATGGAGACTGAGATACACGTGCCCGTGGGCTCACCGGTCATCAGAAAAATCCCCATATTTGTGGACGAGCACAACGTTACAGAAGGGGCGATGAAGTTAATCAAAGAGCTTCGACCAACCTGGGACATGAACATTGTGAAGACCAAGGTAATATCTTCAGACACGACACACCTCCGCCAGTCAATCAGACGTTAGCTGTCGTCAGCTAGCCATATTAACGCCCTTCATGCAGGTTTAAATTGCTCTGTTATGCTTTCTATGTCTTTAAACATGACATAGGAAGAATTCAATCACACCTCAACAGGTAGTGTCCAACTATCATTTTTCACTTTGGTAAAATATATGTGTTTCATCCCAAAGACTGAAACAGCTCTGGCTAGGCTAAAGTATGCTAAGCTAACGCCCTCCCTCTGCTTTAATCTGGAGCTGCGAATCTTAGTAACCGAAACTCACCCTAGCAACCAGAAAAAACTCTTGTTTAAATCTCTTCTCTATTGTGTTTTCACGTTTTAAACAAATGTCATGTATATAAAACACACCCAAAGGTACTTAATTCTTTTTTTGATTTTTTATGCTTCTGTATTTTTGAAAATAGTGCGTAATTGGAGACACAGCCACTCAGGAATTGCTGTCTCAAAGGTGCAGAGAGGGAATAACTCTTTTATTTTTATATGATAAAGTACACTGTGCTACCTCAATGTATAAACTGCTGTTACTCAAATTTTAAGGTGCAGATGAGGAATATTTCCAAACGAGTGTTACAAAGTTTTGGTCAAGTTTTATATTAATTTGTCACTATTTTATCATTATGTTTGAAAAAGGAATCTTTGTTACACTGTCTCTGTTGTACTTTTGGTCTTAATGTCGACCCAGAAAATGTGGACACGTTGAGATTTACGTTTAAAATCCACCTGAGCTGAACTATCTGGTCACCACACAATGTATACTAATAATAATAATAATAATAATAATGATAATAATAATAATCTCTTGAATGCAATCTCTAACTTCAAAAACCTCCTGAAGACTCCTCTGTTCAGAGAGCCTCTCCTCTCTTGCATCTTCTTGCATTACTCCTACATAAAGATTTTAGCACTCTCCTCCGCTTCTCACACTGTCCTGAATCTTGGGTGCTTCCTTGTATTGCATGTCGCTTTGGATAAAAGCATATACAAAATGAATGTATTGTAATTTACTATCATAATAATTTTGTCTAATTTCTAACAGACTTCATCAGTCTGGATAGAGGCTGGGCACTTTCTTTATCCCATCTAACCTTCACCAATTTCTTTATCCTTAACTAACCCCATGCACCTGGGACTGTAAGAAACACTATTTTGTTCATATGTGGATGGATGACAGTAAAAGCCAACTTAATCTGATTTGACTTGGAGTGGCCTATGACTAAGAGGAAAGCGGCTCTAGCTGATTGGTAGGCAGCTGTAAGTTTTGGGATAGAGGTTTGAGTGTTACTGCCTTCATTCACTCGATTCTAGGTCCTTATCCAACTTTATCTGTCAGATCTTCTGTTTTAATGTGAACTGGAGGTCATAAAGCTTGCAGAGTTGTCCCATTGCTGAAAGTTTATGTATACTATTTTATACTGTTTTATTATCTATTTTATAACATCTTGCTTCAGTAGGATCTGTGAGTTTGCTACTAAAAATTAGTTTAATATACTGAGCTGATGCACTGATCTGTCTGTCCATCCTGAACATGATCGATCACTTGCGAGATTTACTAATGAGTTTCAATCTCTTATTGCCACACACTGTAATAATAATAAAATGTAATAATAATAATATCAATAATAATAGCAACAACAATAATAATAATAATAATAATAATAATAATAATAATGATAATAAAATATGCTTTTAAAAGATTCTACACCAGTCTGGATAGAGGTTTGGCACTTTCTTTGCCCTCACATTACCCCCTTGGGCACATTGTGTCCAGGTTTTTGATATTCAAAATGTTTGTAGGTCGAGCACTATTCATTTTTTTGCTGGTGGCCAGCTGTTGCTTTCGGGTTAAGTGGATTTGAATGGCAAATTACAAGATGAAATTGAAGAGAAGCACCTTACAAATGTGATTTTGATTCAGGGTACCCATGTACAGTTATAAAACAATTCTTTACCCTCATTCTTTGCCCTGATTTGAAATTTGCATAGCAAACAAAATTTCCCTATGTAGTCTTCAAACCTTCAAATGTAGCTTTAGCTTATTTGAATTAGAATTTTTGTTATTGACATCGCTTACTGCTAATATATTGTAGTTATATATTGTAGTTACTATAGTGCGAATGCATTATTGGGCTGATATATCATAGTGCTAAAGCATTATATATATAGTTGTTATAAGTTATAGCTACTGTAGTGCTAATGTATTTTAGTTATGATATATTAGTTGTTATATATTGAAGCTACTGTAGTGCTAATGTATGATAGTACCTGTATATTATAATTATTCTATAGTATAGCTCCTATAGTGCTAATGTATTATAGTGCTAATATATAATGATTATTATATGGTATAGTTACTATAGTGTAAATGTACTGTAGTGTTGATATGTCAGTTATATTTTAAGATGGCTACTATAGAGCTGTACTTGTTTTTCACCATAGATATCTGTGCATGTTTGTGTGTTTGAAGTAACAAGAAAGTATTTATTCCTAAGTCTCAGTCATGGTTTCTTTTCCAGACTTCACTGTCATCAGAATGTAATGAACCTTTTTATGAACCTTTGATGTGGAGGCGAGAGAAAAGTCCAGTTTCATAAGTGTTCTTTACTACGTCAACTTCTACCCATATTTACTGCATGTTGTCACTTCCCAACCTGTATCTTGATGAATGTGAATGTCAAGCTGTTCGAGTGTCATTGCCCATGTGTTTCTTGTTTTTATGTATTGTTGTTGTGAGTGGTTTTATAGATGCTGTCAGTTGCAGTGGGTATTGTTCTGTTTGTCCTGGAACTAGATCAACATGTGGTGTGCCACAGTCAAATGTTTACTGCTGTTTTCAGCCAGACCAAGTGGCCCTAATCCTGGCCTTTCCCTGCACTCTGAGAGCGCAGCAGTGTTTACAGACCACTAAAATAGCTTTCATCAATGAAAAAAAAAAATGCATGTATTGTTTCCCAACCTGTTGTGTGCAGCGGACTGTGTGTTGCCATTCGAATGAAGCCAAAACTCTCGCTATGAAAGTTCTGTTGACACGTGGCACCAAGGGATCACCATTCATGAGATTAGTGAATCAGATTACAACCAGACGGTCACCTGCATCACAGGGCAATTAGTGGAGCAAGATGACTGGGTCACATTATAAGGCCAGCAGAGACTGTGGAGGTGAGGGGTGTGGCATATTTGTTTGCTGACTGCTACTGGAGCCTCCTTAACAGGAAAGAACTGTAAATATTTTCCACCATATGAGGGCAAAAATGACCAGAAATATTTTCTGTAGATGTCCATAAACATTAAATGACCACATATGCTGTTTCTCTGGCTACAAATAGGTCTGTAGTATTTTTGTTATAAATACAGTGTCTTTATTAATTTGTCCGTAAGTGCAAGAATGTTAAAGAAATTTTAACATCTTTTTAATTTCCTTAATTTTACTCTTTGTTCATGTGTATTGACACTGATATTAGCTGCTACTATATTTTATTACATTGCATTTTATGCTAAAAAGCATTGTAAAGGAGGAGGAGACATTTTCACAGGCTGAAGAATGAATTGGAATGCATGTAAAGCTCAACATTGCATCTGTTCATGGGGAAAGAATACCATGTTTAAAAAAGAAAGAATAAATATTTGGGAGTTGAGACTGGGTGTATGGGGCCAATGCAGTGGGAATAGCATCCTGGTACAGTTGTGTTCAAAAGGTACTAAAGATGTGACAACATTCAAACCCTGATAAATATAACTGGAAATAATTACCCAATGATATTGTCAAAATTACCAGACTTCTGTCTAGCCTTATTTGAGTTTAAAACATTAATAGCACATTCAGGTTTAATACAGGAGACTAGACACCCAGTTGTTTTTGACCTAAGTATAGCAGATGGTTCTGGTCCCATTGTTTTCCTTCCTGCATAGATCAGTCAAAATAATGGGGCAACAACGTGCAGAGTGGTATCCAGTGCGAGTAGCCATCTATGCCCAGAATCTCCACTGCTATGTAAAGCCATTTCAGGAATGTCAGAAATGTTCTGATGGGTGGTGAGGTCAGTGGTGGGGATTGTGTTGGTCTCTTTCTCTGGACGTATTTTCACGGGGTTTTTTTTCCAGTCCCAACCAGTTGCATGAATTAAATATGGTATTCCAATGTAGAAAGGCGTTGTATGTACATATAAGCCCAGACGCAGTGATAAACATTTCTTGATGTGACCAAAAATGCTCTCACATCATTTCAATTTAAACTTAGTTTCACTATCCCTGTCCGCTGACTTTCTGCTGACGAGGCATAGAGTTTAAAGGGCACATTGATTTAATAGTCATTAACATCCTCAAGACAAAATGTTCACACCTCTGTCTCACCAATAAGCCTTTTGAGATCCTACTGCAAAATGAATTCTTGTTGTAAAAGAGATGCAGACTTTAAATTGGAATAGAATGTGTAAAATCATTCCCTATGTGTTACATGACCCTCCTACATTTTATGCTGCCCCCTTAAATGCTTGTACATAAGGGAATGAAGCACATATTGTGTTTCTCCGAGCACAAAATGCAATATTTGCAAATTTAGCTTTCTGTTCTTGTTTGTACATCATGCCTGGGCTCCTCTCTAAGCGTTTGGCCTGCCATTGGAAGACTCTTTGTTCAGATGTCGTTGGGGTGGTGACACAGCCACTAGTTAACGTATAGAATATGAGGTTAGCATTCACCTCCAAGTGCTCTGAGCTGTGCCATGAAATTGGGGAAAAGGTTGGAAACCTGTTAAAAGGAAAAAAATAAGACACTTGGCTAATGTGCCTGATTTTGCACCTGAAACAAAAGGTTTAAGTGCATCGGGTCTTGAATGTTGAGCACAAAAGCCCATTTGTACCAAGCATAAATAGGCAGTAAATGACATAATACATAGAATAATATTTATTAAATGTCTGGTTTGTAATGCCTTAACTACTGACAATTTCAGAATTAAATTTTGCAGCCTTATTTTTAATTTCATGCTTCTCCCTGCTCCAGCTTTTTACAGATGGAACAACCAACAAGCTGGTGGGCTGCTTTGTGGAAGACAATCCGGAGGATGTGGTGCTGGTGAGGGTGTATGGCAACAAGACAGAGCTCATTGTGGATCGTGACAATGAGCTGAAGAGTTTCCAGGTGCTGCATGCTAACGGCTGTGCCCCCCGCCTCTACTGCACCTTCAACAATGGGATCTGCTACGAGTTCATGCAAGGAGACGCCCTGGGCACCCAGGATGTCAGGGACCCTGTGCTACTCAGGTAGGTTCACAATACAGTGGTTGATTAGGGATTTGTGTGTTATTGATTGTGCAAATATACACTACATATAAACTAAAACTGTACGTTTTACAAGAATAGACCAGCTTAGCTATTCAAATGGTTGCATTAATGAAAATGGTAATGTAAGTAATCCTGAAGTCTGAATTGTCATGCTTTTGTCCGGTTTGTCAAATGTGTGTGGATCTAGACCTGCAGTTTGCACAGCGCCAATTGCTTGAGAAGCAGTCTTTACTCACTAGGTACCTTAGTTCTGTAGCTAACCTGTGAAAACATAGACGTTGCTTTAGCTTGGACAGTAATGTTATATTAATATGAAATATATCTTTTTTTGTGGTGAGCACTCAAGGAGAACCATGCTGGTCCAAACATATAAACATTCAGTTACAGTTTGACCTTGAGGCATGTTTCTGCGCTGCAACAGTTTCTAGTATCCCAATCCCCTTCTAAGAACCCGAGGAAGCAGACTGTACAGTGCCTGAGGTGTTAACATTTGACATTGCCAATAATGTATGCACCTGCGTCTGCTCTGCAAACATTGTTTTAAAATCAGTGGAATTTAGCATGTCAAGTCACCTCATGTATCACATTTCCAGTTTCTGCTACCATTGAGAATTGTTTCCAAATGTATAGTCCTCTTCACTGTGTTAGAGGTGAGAGGTGTTTCATATTATTTTGTTGACTGCTGCTGATACCAACTGAACAGAAAAGAACCAAACTGTAAATATGGTGCCATATTTGCCATACTTGGCCACAAATACTCTTTAGGTCCAAAAGTATCTTTGATAAGCCTGTTCAGGCACCTCATGTATCGTATTTCAACTTTCTCGTATCATTCAGAATTGTTTCCCCTTTCGAAACCTCCTTTCAGCCTTTGTGCTTTTAGAGATGATCAAATTTACTGTTGGTTACTTTCTGTGTTTCTCCTCTAGGTTCTATTTTCTTGGCACTGTCTTTTTTTCTTGACCCTATGCTAAAATTGAATACAGATTTTTATTAAGATGTATTTGTCATTGAATGACAGATGTATTGCTACTGAGATGGCCCGTATTCATGCGATCCATGCCCACAACGGCTGCATCCCTAAACCCAACCTGTGGATCAAGATGCGCAAGTACTTCTCCCTGGTAGCCACTGAGTTCACTGACCAGGCCTCTAATGCCAGGTAAGTTGAGCAAAGACACAAGTATAGGCTGTTGTTTTATTTCTGCAGCATGGTTTGATAACCCTGGGTGGGCTGATAGTTTGGTAGTTCACTGAGGTTACATTTTATGAATTATGCCAACTGGGTGGCCAAAACCAGTTTGTAGCAAAATATCCAGGTGGTCAGAGTCATTTTTGTACTGATGATATACCCAGCATACTCAGAAAGCATATTGTGAAATGCATCCAGAAAACGACAAAGATCACCATGCTGCGCAGCTCTAATACTGGTTAATCATAATGTATCTTTAAGAACAATTAATATGGCTTTAAGGATTTTGTGTTTCTTAAACAAACAGCATTTTGAATTAATGTATGGCCTATTATATTACCGTAACATTGTTTTCATTGTGGCATAACCTGTCTAAACTAGTTTTCGTCAACCTTTAATTTATACTAGTACCCTTGCATCAAGCCCTCTGCCAGGTACTGTGCAAGAAATAAAGATATAGCAGTCTGGATTACCTTTACCTGACCAAGCACTATTATTGGTATTATGATCATTATCAGGATAAGCGCACCTATTAGGCCTTTATGTAACAGCTGTCATCACCACCCCTGTGAATTACAGAGACAAAGGCTCTCGCAGCCCTGCTGATGTTTACTTTTCGTCATTTACCTGGAAAAACAGGGCCAAATGATGTGTATCCATGCAAAGTTATCCATGCAAAGTGAAAGCGATGGAGGGAATTTTCATTAGTCCATCTGTGTCAGGCAAGGGTATTCTCAGAGGGCTGAGGCTACAGAGGTAGATTACAAGTTACTTTTTTAACATTGGTCTAAGAATTGGATTACAGGCCGAATCATTCCTTTGTCTATTGTGTCTTGTCTCGAGTGTAGAGAAAATCAGCGGATTTGTTTAATGATCTCTTTGGACAGAAGATTAACAGGACCCAGAATTTTGACCTACATCAAACAAATGAGTTGTGGATGTAGCAAGTGTCAGTTCTGACCAATTAGGATGCCTCTGTTAGCAGCAGTTAAGACTGAAGTAGGCCAGTATTTTAATATGGTCTCACAGGTTTCCACGATAAAATCTGCAGTAGAACGGCATTGCAAAGATAGAATTTACTATCATAGTAAAACCCAGAAATGGCTATAGGAGAAGGAAAAAAATATCTTCAATATTTGTTAGTCACATGTTCTTTGACCCATTTGTAATGGAAAGTTCACCCAGGTTACACGATCTTCTCATGAAGGTGACATTGTAGCTGCAGATTGTTGTAACAAGCAACTGACAAGTCATGGGTATGGGGAAGGATTGCAGGCCTGTCCTCACACAGTGTAGGTTTACATAGTCCATAACGAGGTAGACGTTTATTAGATTTAATGGCTGCTTCCGTCTTGGAGCCACGGGCCATAGCATTTCACCTCTGATGACGAAGCAGGTCTGAGATTAGGGTCAAATTGTGACTTCTACGCATTCTAATCCAGTAGAGAGGACGGTGGTCTGCAAGTTTCTAGACGCCTGCTGCGCCAGGATTAGGCTCCTAAGCCCATTATTCAATAGGAGCGCTCCACGCCACCGGCTTTCTCTTTCTCACCGTTTGGCAACCTCCTCAGTTAAGTGACTCAATGAGTGGCATGCATCTCTGGCTTCTAGAGTGCATGAGGATAATTGTCCTCTTCTAGAAAGAAGTTGAAAAGTAGGTTCTAGACTTGCTTAGAAGGGGAAGGAAGAGTGTACATCAAAACATGTCAGTGCTGTTAGCAGGTGCCAAAAATTTGAAGTGCTTTTTGTATTAGGAAGAGATATGTTTTACAAAATAGTTGCAATATATTTGCAGTGTAATGTACACACCAACAAGCCTATACTAAAGTGTGATGCAGTGTCAGCTTTACTGCTGTGCTTAAAATAATCCATCAAACCAATCATACATGCTCACTGGGCATTCTAACCATTGATTAACAAATGATGGCTAAAGTTCATCAGACAGTGTTATTGTTAACACTGTACATCTGTATAGTAAATGAAGCTGCTAAAATGGACAATGAGTATAGATGTGAAGTAGACCCACCTAATGAAGCATTAGTTGTTATTATTATTGAAATTAGTGTGTTATTATTAGTGTGTTATTATTATTGAAATTAGAAATATGAACTATTTACATACATATTAGAATTATTCTGGTCATTAAAGCAGAAGGGGGATAGACAGCATGTGCTCAAGCTGGTATGAACTCCATAGGTTTGTGCAAAAGCAGCTGATGAGTAGATCAAATCTATCGTCCAAACATGCTCTTTAACATGCTCGTTTACCTATAAATAGCTTAAGTTAAATGTGTACCTAAAATGTTCTTTTTTTCTTGTTTTGTTGTTGTTTTCATTTTGTTCAAATTTCTAAAACAAAATTTCTGATGAATATAAATATATGTATATATGTGGAACTCTAGCAAGACTTGCCCTACTCAGACGTTGTCACCAATATTAAAGCTTAGGAGGCGCCACTTACCAAGTGCTCCCTCAAAGTCACGTGGTGTTACTACATCTTGGCGCAGTTCATGCAACAACCGTGAAACTTGAACGAATATTCAGTTTTGCATCCTGAATAATGGGCTGTTTTCTGTCACCCATGCAGTGCTTGGGTGTAGTCTGCCATTCTTATTTGCAGCTGTTATCCTGATGTTTATTGATGTCCGGATGTATTCAGGGAAGTTAACTGCAGGTGGGTGCCAGAAAGTGCTCAACTGTTTACCCGTTCCCTTCCCTAGAATCCGACAGGAAGTCCCCAGTAAGGAAGTGCTGGAACAGGAAATGACATGGATGAAGGAACACCTGTCTCAGCTGGGCTCCCCAGTGGTGCTCTGTCATAACGACCTGCTCTGCAAGAACATTATTCACAACGTAAAGGAAGGTGGGTGGTAAACACTGTTACATCTTCGTAAGAGGAACACATTGTTTGATTCTGATAAAGCATTGTGTTTGTTATGAAATGCACCTGGGTGGGTCATGACCATTGCCTGGTTTGCTTACATTAGATATCCTTATAAAGCTGTCCTTTTTTGCCATTTACACAGTTTCCACTGCTAAGATGTCCTGCTAAACACTAATCCTGTTTTTTCCTTTTCTAGGTCATGTTCGGTTTATAGATTATGAGTATTCGAGCTACAACTACCAGGCATTTGATATCGGGAATCATTTCAATGAGTTTGCAGGTAAGGACGTTCAGACAGAACAGTGAAGTGTCCACGCACTTTGATGCTGTTTACAAAGAATTTGCTGTGTGCGTATGCATAATGCACATTTGTTTCTTTCAAAAATCTATTTATATAAATTTCGCATTAAAATCACATAAACCCATAGTGAACATGAGCAATTTCCATATCTAGAGAGAGCAATAATAACTGCATGTTGAATCTGTGATTGTATCTTTGCTTGTTAGTTTGCTGCTCAATGATTTATCCACAGGTCTCTCGTGAACACTGTGCTGCACATTTGGCCAAAAGTGTCCTCTTTCGGCACTGTTACTAATATCACACTGGCAGTGTTTCACTTTCTTAAGGCATGAAATAATTTGGTGATAAATGAATTTAGCATATCCGCCGTTGGAAATAATATGAAATAGTTGGTGCAACTTGACTGTTAAAAGCTGTATTTGGTCATTTCCCCAAAGACATGCTTGTGGTTTCAGGTTTTTGCTAAGGTGTACACAAACATGAAGCACACTACAGGCCACATTCGGGAAAAAAATGATATGCTGTTATTTCTAAATTGGATGACATATACACCCTAGAAATACTTAACCACTGTAACTACAGGGCGTCCTCAAGTTATGCAACAGATATGTCCTTTCGATAGTGATGTAACCCGAATTTAGGTGAAAGTCACAGCGCATGTAATATCATAGCAACACAACTGAGCCACAGAAAAACGAAGAAAGGAAAACTCCCTCACTTATACGTCTCATTACTGTTTATGCACTGTGCACAATCAAACTAGTTCACCCACGTATTGGTACAAGCCGAGTGGGAATGGGAATGGGAATGAGTGTTGTAAACCTGAAATGTCGTCTGTTGAGACTTGTGTAACTTAAGGACCCCCTGTACTGGTTTTCTAAGTTTTATAGTCTGTAGTAACATGTTATTTAGCCATAAAGGCTCAAGCTTTGGTTTTGAAGAGGCATATCTGTCTTTAGCGTATTGAAATTCACTTTGTGTTGGATCATGAAAAAAGAAAAGTAATACTTTTAAACCTTTGTGGATCATTGGGCAAAATTTCATTGCTCTCAAGTATTTTTCAAACTGGCATGAAAATTCATCCAGTACAAAGAAAACCAAAAAGGTTTGAGTGTAATGTCTTGGCCTCCCCAGTCTCCAGATCTTTTTCCCATTGAGCTGGACTGTAAAATGGAATAAAATGTATTTTTATCTTGTTAAATTTGACCACTAATATATATATTTCAGCTTACAATCAAAGGCAGAGATGTGCTTTCTGTTACATCATTAGTTCTTTAAATCATTGAGTTTGGGCAGTCTTTAAATTGGGAATGGTTTTCTTTGCTCAGTTTAATAGAATTTTGTGTGTGTGTGTGTGTGTGTGTGTGTGTGCGTGTGTGTGTGTGCGCGCGTGTGCGTGCGTGCGTGCGTGCGTGCGTGTGTTTTACAGGCATGAGTGAACTGGACTACAGTTTATACCCCAGTCGGGAATTGCAGTTGGATTGGCTGCAAACTTACTTAAAGGCCTACAAACTCTTCAGTAAGAAGGGGGAGGAGGTGACTCAGCGTGAGATTGAGATGCTCTATGTGCAAGTCAACAAGTTTTCTCTGGTGAGTAACCTGATAGTCAGAACAAGAGCCGGAACTAGAGACAGAGGTGCTTTTGCAGTAAAAGCAGTGGTTTGACAAAAAAAAAATTCTCAAATGTAGTTGATCGGCCAAGAAGACACACTATGTTGTTGGAGCTATGATGTGCCCATAACAGAACCTCAACTCTGTTTGAAATCCAGTCAACTCTGTGCGAAATGTGTGTAAACATCACACTTTTGCTCATTTTGTCCTTTCAGGTGGAGATGGTGCATGCGTGTGTGCGCGTGTGTTGGTGAAAGAGAAATTAGATTGACTTTGGCAGTAACTTCTTGTTCCCCTTTTTGACAGGCATCACATTTCTTCTGGGGTTTCTGGGCTCTCATCCAGGCCAAGTATTCCTCCATTGACTTTGACTTCCTTGGGTAAGCAGTCCCCCTAGAACCCATTTTATCAGGAATTTCTTTATTAACAAAATGCATTCTATACAAATGGTGAAGATATGTAAGCACACAGATTATTTCTTGCAAAATTAACTCTTGTGGTCAAGATGAACACTGTTGGTGCCCTTAACTGGTGAACTCACATGTATTTCTAATAAAAATACCCAGATTTTCTATTCAAGATTCTTTCTTGTCAGGTATACACAGGTATACATGTATGTGTGGTGAAATGTGCCCCTGAATTGTCTGAGATTGTACAGTTTAGTTACAGTTAAAGAGAAACATATGTCTAGAACTAGGAAGGAAATTATTCAAATAAACTTTGCACGTGTAACCAAGATCTGACAGATTAAATTAAATTGGTGTGTGCTTGTTACTGTTCATGTATATAGACATACATAATGGGTGGCGGGTTAGATACTGTGATGTGGACAGTTAATGTACAGTTTGTTATAACAAACACTATAGTTAATGTTAAAATTAATGTTTTAATTCACTAATGTCAGGCCAGAACATTATTTTGGTAACATTATTTTGTGGTGGAACTTTGTACTGTTTTCTTAGATTACCTTGTGGTTTTGCAATAACAATTATTATTTTTCCAAACATTTTGCCTTTTTATCCCTTTTAATTTCAGATGAGTCATGTTGTATACCCTGAAAAACCTGGTGTATGTGCAATTCAGCACATGTAAATTGCATAAGAGAACAATGACATGAGGCTTTCGCGCAAAATACTTTCACTCTGCAATGCAAATAAATAAATAGGCTGCATAAATCGGCACAATAAATACACAAATAGCTTACATAAACAGAATGGTAGGCTTATAATATATATTTCCATAATGCAGGCCACATCAATCTGGGCTGCATTTGTGTACATTTTTCCTAAACAAACATTAACTGTAATAAATCAAGGCTAGTTGTGCCCTGATTGCTGTTTAATGTTAGATTTGTAATGTTGTGTTGTTTTGACCACTGCAACTACTTAAACAGCATAACCAAACCATTGATATGTTGCATGGCCTAAAGTGAACCTCCAGTGTTAATGCCCATTAGTGAATGTAACATTAACGTCTTTTGTGTCCTAAAAACGCATTGACCTTGGGCCCATGATGTGTGATGGAATTCGTGAATGAATGGCTATGTGGGAGGGCATGCTTCTCTCTGAAGCTCCCCTACGGCAGCATTTAAAAGGTGTAGACTGCTGTAGCTACCGTCAATAGACGCCGACGGTGTCTGTTTGCAGGGTGAAACGTCAAAACATCAGGCAACAGAAAGAGCTGGCATTACTATGCCACCATGGCATGCTTGTGGCAGGACTTCTGTTATCACCTAAAACAAACTCTCAGTAATGAAAATAACCCCACTTGGTTCCACATGCAACATAATAGCTCTCTCCTGTTCCAGCAGTGACGTCGGCTTCAGCAGTTTCATGCTTTAAAAAAGCTGCTGTTGGAGGACTGAATTCTGCTGTTTTAGGCTGTTATGCAATGACCACAGAGCGCAAGATTAGACAGGATTTGGTCTTTTTTTCCTAGAAAAGTGGAGGGTTATACTAAGAAGTCTTTGAAACCCTTTGTTGGTCATTGTATCATCTTTCCACCTTAGGAAAGTATACTGTCCATGTTGCAAGAGTTGATGCAACCTTTAAAACACTTTAAAATCTGTATATGGAAACAAAGCTGCAGCCTAATTTAACAGTGGTCTTGATGTAAAGAAAACATTTCCATATATACACCTATTCATACCTATAGCAGTTTTGTCACACCCTTTCATGATAAAAAGCTAAAGCATGTTTTAGTTTGGACTGCTTTTAGAAAGGGGCAATCTTTTTCAAATATAAGAGGTCTAGTAGCAAAAGCAGACATTTTAATTCTAAGTAATCATGATGGGTTTATAATATAAAGTCATATAAATGTCATACATTATTAAATTAACGTAAAATGTAGGATGTGGGCCCCTCTTAGAAGTATCGTAATGGAACTTAACGTAATATGAGTTAATCCTCAATACAAAAACAGATGACTAGAAGTTAAAAGTATTTATAAAATATACATTAGAACAATAAGTAATGTAAGAATCACAGATGTTGATTTGCAATAAATAAGGGAACAACTAGACTTAGATGAAAATCATATTTAATGATCATTTAAAATGTAGTATCTGACATGCAACGTTTTCTTTTTGTGTAGACGCATTATTTCTTCTGTTTTCTCAGTTACGCTGTGCTGCGCTTCAATCAGTACTTTAAGACCAAGCCCATGGTCATGGCCCTCAAGATTCCGGAGTGAGAAGAGTGGAGCAGCGAGCGCTGCCCTGCTCGCTGACCTTCGTCCCTGGAGGCAGAGACACTTTTTCCAGCTTGGTTGGGTTGGACATGAGGGTGAGTCAAGTTTGAGCCAGGCCTGCTTTTCCTACCCCGCTGACAAAGAGCAATCTCTTTCAGATTTCTCCTGGTAAACTCGACCCACCTGTGTCTTTACTCCCAGTCGATCAAGATTCTGTTTTTCTTTTCCAGTTTATTTATTTTTGTTTTCCTGTTTTTATTTATTATTGAGAGCAGTTGCCCAAATTTGTACATCTCTTTCCAGCAAACGCAACCAAGGTCAAAGCAAATGTACAGTAGATTCTATGCATTTAGAATTGCTTTGAGATTTGCAGTGGGCCTTTTGCTGTGTGTGCATGTGTGCCTGGCAACCATTTCAAAGTGGTTTGCAGTGAAGGGACCATACAGGTAACTGTGCTTGAGCCGAAAAAAATTCCGACATGTTAGCTTTTTGTGATTACAAATCGGCTGCCTAGGGGAATAAATACAACAAACAAAAATAATCCGGCAGACCTGAAGTAGCATTTCTGGGTGTGAGAAAGCCAGAGCGGTTAACTGACCATGAATACTTTTTTTTTTTTTTTTGATGTTGCTCCAGAACATTCCTGAGAAGTTAGGGCCCCGGCGGCAGTTCGCCCTCCATTTTCTGAGCACTGGGCATTTTTCTGCCTTATAGGCTTTTATGGTAATTAGCAGCTCTGTTGAATTTTCCGTTCATCACAGGTGGTGGAAAATCCCAGTCGTCCTCACCCTTTGCCCTTGCATCACCTGGCGAGGGACGTACCGGGTAACTAAAAAGCTTCACCCTTTTGATGTCTGCAGAGCTTAGCACTCTTGGCACGCTCTTCTAATCTCAGAGCCTTCCTCCCCCTAAAAAAATGTCATCTGCCCAGCAGCTTCCCAAAACAGGAAAAAGATTCTGAAATTATATAATGACGTTGCATAAGTTGATCAAGATCGGCAGATGTTAAGGCTTGGCACTGGTTCATCTTCCTCAAGCATTAAATCCAAGATTACCGTTTCTATGGTATCGGAGACAAGTGACGCTCTCAAATACACCCCCCCCCCCAAATGGACTTTTGTAGGGAAGTCATTGACTGAAGAGTTGCATCAGGTTTAAAGTGGTCTTCCTCTCTGGAACCCTCCAATCTACTTGAAGTGCAACTAACAATAGTAATTCCTGCAAATGGTTTGAAGTGTGTTCTGACGGTACTTCTGGTCTCTTTAAAGGACTGCATTTGAGTACCATATTCTACTAATTTTCTTATTTAATTTTGCTAAAAACTTTTTTTGCACATATTATTATTAAGCTGTTCCATTTCTCCACTGATTAGGACATTCCATTATGTACTCGCCCTGCAAGTATTCGGGCTTCATCAGATTCAATGCTTTTGGAGCGGTTCCTGAAAACCTCACCTTCTGTGTGAAAGTTCTGTGGTAGTTTGACCAGGAAAGGCACAAATGTAATTTATCCTGATCAGATGTAGCCGTGTGTCAGTCAAATCAATGTTAATTCTTGTTTTGCTACCCAGCCCCACCGCCTTCGCCCAGGCTGCATGTTGAAGGGGTTCAGCATCTATAGTCTGTTTTACACTGAAACCTTTAGGCAGTTTCTCCAACCCAAGTGTCCTTCTGACTGGAGGCCAGTTCGAGTCCTGATCCTATTTTAGTCTGGTAGAATTTACAAGGGCATGTGAGAGCATAGAAATCTGAAGGCTCTGGGCTAAAGCGAGCCACGCGTTGCTGCTCAGGTGTTCCTACACTGTTGTGTGTTAATGGTTGATGATGCTAGTTAATAATGAAACAACCAAAGCTCCAGGTCATAACTGGAACCAAGAGGCCCCTCAGCAACACCATGAATAATTTTGTAGTCAGTGAGTCACTAACGACCTGACAGAGAGTTGTAGACAGTTTTCTCTCTCTCTTTCTCTCTCTTTCTCTCTCTCTCTCTCTTTCTCTCTCTCTCTCTCTCTCTCTCTCTCTCTCTCTTTCTCTCTCTCTCTCTCTCTCTCT
>JBBMFX010000128.1:10116409-10151470 GCA_037832545.1 Rhabdalestes septentrionalis
TGTGTGTGTGTGTGTGTGTGTGTGTGTGTGTGTGTGTGTGTGTGTGTGTGTGTTTCTGTGTGTGTGTGTGTGTGTGTTTGTGCATCACCCACCCAGGCTAAGTGCAGGTCTGGGCGGGCTGTGGGACAAATCTCTGGGTCTGTAACCAGACTGCAGGTGGGCAGAAGTCAGCTCCAGTGTCTGTGGGCTGGGGGTCTTGGGTTTGGCTGTGAGGTTCAGGGGCTGACTGCTCTCCTATAATACAAATACAAATGAGATTGTAAAATCACCAAAAAACGTTACCTCCTGAGCTCTATTGAACAGAGCATCTTGCAGATGATTCCTTCTAAGAATTTGGTCATGGTATTTAAATTACACTGGCCAGAGTGAACAGCATCAGCGTTCACAACTGTGTTTTTTTATCACTTCATATATGAGTAACAAAGCTTCCTTTATGGCTACATACAGTGGGATCGTTTCTGTGCTATTTTGGCTGCTCTGGACGACTGCTCTGTACTGCTGCTTATGTTTTTTGTGCTTTTCTTTTAGTCCTGTCCTGCCTGCACTTGTGTAGTCTTGTGGTGTTCAGTTTTTGTTCTTTGTGGTGTTTCTGTTCTTGCTCTTTCAGTTCACTGTGAACTTTGTCTATGGTTGAAACTAGACTTGACATGACTTGTTTTGTTTAATCACATTACCAATCAAATGGATCTTTTGCATGACTTAATATTCCCACATATTTGCTTGTCCACCAACAATATAATTTAAAGTAAAATGTAATAGTAATTTGTGAGACAAAGAAACCAAAAAGCTTTTGAAGTCGTTTTCCTCACATAAAAAAACAGCACTGAGAAATTGTGATTAACAGAAAAGAACAGAAATAACCTTGTTGAAACAAAAATGAATACAAAATTAAACAATTAGAAAGTCATTGTAATCGTTATAAGATTGAAAATGAAATAATAAGACTACATAATATGGCGGTAAAGTGTAATATATTGGACTGAGTGAGTGCCAGTGGAATGGATTTTACCTGTCGATAGATTGTACCGCTTGATCTTTTGACAGGAGTGGAGTGAGGGTTTTGGAGTAGCTGCATGGGATATTCCACTGAAAACAGACAAGAAAATGAAGGCATAATAATTAGTTTCTGACACATCACGGAAAGAAAACAAGTAATAAAATGCTTTAAGACTCCTGTTTAGTCCGCAAACTATTTGCCTCAAAAGAAACGTAATAAACAGGGAAAAAAAGAGTTTGCATTTGAGTTTCTGTTACATTAAGGCCATAAAAGACATGATTAGGTCACTGTAGCTCTAGTGTCCATAATACTGAGCCCCTTCTGCCCCAGGCTTCAACAAACACAAAGCAAAAGTCCTTCAAAAGCAAAGCATCGACCAGCTTCTACGGTCACTCTATTGTGCCATGTTGCATGAATACATCTTTGAAAACATAACAATGTGCATTTTCTGTCTATCGAGATTATGAATCCAGGCGTTTCATTTGAGGGAACAAACTGTACTGAACTGAACAGAAATGGCTTAAAAATGGCATTCTGGGAAACGGAGCATGGCAAAACGCGCGGAGCCCATCAAGCTCCATCATGATCAATACGCACTCCAAATGAAAGAACAACCCTGAGCCTTTGGTAGGCGTTATTCCATGTGTATGCCAAGAAGTGTTTCAACTTGGCTGACCCCTAGACAAGCTTTTCGTGTTTGTATAAGAGAACCAAAAGTGGAACGCTAGTGCCGAAGCATTCATTTGCAAAATAACTACTTCCATTTAAAAATTAGACCTTGAGATGAACACAGAAAAGGATGGAGAAAGTTAAAATTGAAAATAGAGATTCACTGAGGTCATGAGCTCACAGAATTGAGAGTTTTCGTTTTTGTTCCAAAGAAAAATGAAATGCCTACAAACACCTGGCTGACGCAGTTTTTAGAAAAAAATTTTTATGTGCATTGTGACACGTTAACAAAAGAAACAAATTGCAGCCCATAACCTTTACCCACAAGACTCCAGTACAAACAACAATTTTAAAGGCTTGGGGGATGTTAATATTTGAGGTCAGTCACTCAGATCTTTTAGGCTAAAAGCATTTGATCAGTGCAAGAAGAACAGGCCACTGAAACCGGTCCCTTCACGGACTTGCAGTGTTAAAGCAGTTACGCAACGAGGTGGTGAAGTACTTTCTGCAATAAACAGTATCAGGATGTGTGAACAAAGGACAAACGTTGAGTGATGTGGAAAGAAAGAAAGAAAGTCAGTGAGAACTTAATAGATATAAAAAAAATATTGGTGGCCAATACTGACACAAATGACCAATCATCCATTTAAATGTTATACTCCAATAATATTAGTAAAATATGAACGATCCAACAGTTTTGCATGTATACACACATGTTGGGTGGTTAAGGTTTTTGGTGGCTAAAATAAAGGTGTGTGTTATGGTTTGTACATTTTTCATATTCACATAATATTTATTATATTTATATAAACTCAGATTAAATGTTTGTCATATTTTTATCATGATTACTCACACAACAATATAAATAAAAAATAAGAAATACACACCAACACTTTGTGCTTCAATAAAAAACCTCTCTTAATGTATTGTCAAATTTCCTATTTTTAAAGTGATATGAACTAGATTTTGCCTGAATTACACTTCTGTGTGGCATCTGGCATTGTCTTGCAATATCCATGATTTGTTTTGGCCTGCCTCTTTTAAGTGAACAGAGAGAAATAACAAATTAAAAACAGCTGCTAAACATCAGTATATGGCACATGTGCATGTAAGCAATGTTTTAAAAAAAGTCAAAACATTTGGAATGAAGTATTGATTTTTCTAAATTAAACAAATGCTTATTGTAGAAAATGAATAAACTAATTTTATGTCATTTTATTTTATAATCCACTATTAGCCCCTTTTTGATTTAGAGGCACTTTTTGTAGTCTTGGATTTCTCAAGAAGCTTTATGAAGAGCCATCAGGACCACTTCTCTAACAAGCTTATATGCATTTAAGCAAATGGGACTTATTTAGAGACACTTACCTGGCTTGCAGGGGATGGGCTGAAGGGGCAGTCCCATTTGGGAGTCAGAGGACATAGGCAGAGGCTGTGCGTTGGGGTGGAAAGCAGGAATCATCACATAGGGCAAATTCACCTGCTGAGGCAAGAGTCAAAGAGCACATGGTCACTTCAAACCATTTCTAGAGGCTACACATGTTACTGTGGCTAAATTTCTTCCACCCATTATTTCTTCAAGTTCATTATTCACAGATTCAACTTAAGGAGTATTCAGTAAGCACTACACATCATTTGGAAACTAATATGAAATTATGGTCCACGTTGTGTAGTCATGAGAGTGAGGAAGTGTAGCATGGGTCCACATTCAGGTCTTTGGTGTTAAAAAGCTTTCTTGCTTCAGGGACTGTCCGTGAGTAACGGAACAGGTCTCACCTGGATTTGCTGCTGAAGGAGGTTGATCTTGTGCTGCTGCTGGATTAGTTGCTGCTGCTGCTTGGCAATCTATAATACACATAAGAGCATTTTAAAAATGAGCAATAGGAGCAGCAGCCCATGGTTAGTGGCTTGATATACTGAGGTGGTGACATCATTGCTGTCTAATTGATGTATCATTTAATTAGAAGCAAATGTGCTTATATGTTAATGTGACACAATCACTGCAATATATTTCAAGAAGCGCATGGAGCAATATGGCTTCTATTGTTCCACAGTACCAAAAAAACTCCATTCCTTACTCAGGCACAACTTCCAACAATGGCAAAGTGGGATGAAACCACACATGGTACAATGGTTCAATTACCTGAGCTAATATGTCATCGTCACTAGATTCCTAAATTACAGAAACAACAACTTAGCAACTTAGTTGCAAGACTAGTTTGCTACACTCTACATTCATTCCCCTCATACTCCACAGTTCCACCTTCCACTCATTCCCCTGTTCTCTGAAAGTCTCCTCACCTGTTCCTGCTGTTGCCTTGCCAGCTCCATTTGCTGCTGCTGTTTTTCCAGCAGCAGAGCAGCCATGTTCCTCTGCTCCGAGTGCGCTCCCAGCAACTGCTCCCTCAGCCCGGACAACTGGTTAATCATCAGCAACAGCTGCAGTTCCTTCTCCGCCAGGCTCTCTGGAGTGCCTGCACATGCACACAGAACAAACGTATGGTCAGTCCAAAGGGCTGATTTAAGTGCAAAATGATGTATGCCCAACAGTGATGAATGGGTAAGACAAGAACGAAAAACAACAACTAACTTAAAAAACACAACAACTGATGATTAAACAAACTAATCACAAAATGCAGCCAACACCAGCACGGGTACAGCTAAAATGTGTTTTCTCCAAGATGCCAAGAGTGAAGGGCAAAGCAGCTCTCTTTAAACTGCAAACCTGTTTAAACTGTAGCTAACACAACATTGGAAAGGTCCACAATCTTGTAGGAGAAAACTGTCAGATAACAGGTGCCCATTTTAGCTACCAATAGGAATGCTGGAATTAGGACCATCCTGATCATCTAGAGAGAGCAAGGTCGATCACACTAGCAAAACAGTTTGCAGTCTCTTGAGGATCAGATTGAAGAAAACAATATCTTTAGGATTAGTAATCGCATCCTAAGAATGCCGCCTACACATTTGACCTCCTTGCTGAGGAAGTAAATATTTTTAATTCAAGCCCATCACTCACTTCAAGAGAATTATCTGATCAGCATTTTTTTTAAAAGAAGACCAATTTGCACCTACTACACAAACGTCCTACTGCCCAACAGAAAGAATATTTTAATTTGGTCAACTGTAGATATTTTGTAGATGCTTAGCCAGACTAAATATCTACTATATTTAACCAAACTTTGAGTTGAACATTAAACATTCTATTATATATAACCCTAAACTCAATCCTAACATTGACCTTCACCTGAACATACAACTTAAAACTAATCCTTACCCTTGATCCTGTCAATAATCCACTGTGTTTCATGAGAAAGTTTGTTAACAATTGAAGTATTTGCTACGGGACTGTTCATCTCCGATTAAGGCAACTCAGATCAGTGTCGTCTCTAATTTAGTCAACAAACAAAACAACGCCACCCCCCTTTTTTTTTATACAATTCAAATAAAAAAGGCATCTAGTCTCCAACCTTCAGGCTGACACTCAAAATGTAATCTATTACAATAACATTGTTCACATAGTGTGTTTAGCAGGTGGTTCACCTTTAAGATTGGCTGTGCCTTGGAATCCCTTCCCCAAAATCTTCTCTCTCCAATCTGAATTCAGAAGTTTTTCAATGGTTGGTAGCACTGATAGACAAAATAGAAAATAACCGGCATTACATTTCAAGCTACACAATTACTATTAAAAGAGAAATTTTAGACAACTCTCTCCATTAGGGAGGAGATGGAGACCAACCAAGCTAAAAGACGATTTTTAACCTACACCCTTATAACGAATATGGCCTTCAACATAACGCTTTCTTGTGCAATTTGAAAATGTGTGAATGCAACAATTCAATAACATAGTGAGCTAAAAAAAAAAAGCAAATCAAAGAGTCAAGAGTATTTTATTTTGCTTGCTTCAAAGACGATGAGCTATTCATCATGACCTTCAAACATTTTGTACAGACTTCAGTAATGAAAAAGCTTTGCAAAACTCAAACAAATAAAAACATGGACCTTTTAATCATTCTTTAGACTGAACTCACTGCACATTGCCTCTCAACCTGCCCCTGATACAAACATACCACTTGATTCCTTGAGTGCCTGCAAGCTAAGAGAGACAATGGGTCTCCATTGTAACTCCAAATGCCTCTTGAAAGTCTCATGCTTGTGCAGCATTTGGCCTTGGTTCATCTTGTTTGGAATAATGTACTTCTTAAGTTATGAAATTAACAGCTCATGAGCACTTTTTCCTGTCTCAAAGGCAATACTCACCCTCACTAACGTTTGGCTGGACTTCAGATCTGTCCTGGGCCCTTTGCACTCCATCCTGACTGGAGGGACTGAGTGCATGTAGGCGCTCTTTACCGGGAGAACTTGCCTGCATTTAGAATACAGTATTTAAGTACAGTGTAAAAATGTGCTATAATAAAGTTGTCTGACGAGCTTACAAAAACAATTATTGAGGGAAAAGATGTTTTATTCAGGTTTATAAAACATCTTCCAAGACAAATTAGCTTTACCAAAGGAGACTGCGAGCTGAGGGGCGTTGGCTTTTCACCATCTCCACGTTCGGCTACCTGACGTGCCGACCAGTCACACGAAGGCGAAGACTGCTGGGACTCGTGCTCTCTGACTCCACCCCCATCTCCAGACTCCTCCTCCTCCCGCTTGATACCGACGCCCACCATGGTCACATTACCGTTGGCATGGAGATGTAGCGCAGGAGGGCTGGGCTCACACATTCTGTCAAAACAAATAATATTCTGCGATTTAGAGCACTGAACAAGGCAGAAGAGTTTTTCTTTTCAGCGCATCCAGACAGTACGTGTAGCCATTTTTAAAAAGCCCAAGCTACTACAGTGGCCGCTATTTTTTTATTCACTGATCAATTCTCGATTCACTAAACCATCATCATACCATTCAGTATTTTCTGTTGTTACTGTGGTTGTCAGATAACATTACAGTACTCTCTTTCACCAGTTGCATTAAGAGTATAATAGCTAAAGTGGAAAACAAACAAGACACTCTGTGTCAAAAAAAAGGCAAGCAGAGTCGAGCCGTAACTATGTGCTAGAAAAGTGACTTTGTCCCTAGGAAAGTAACCACTATGAAACCATGTATGAACCATTACTGTTACAGCGACACCACCTTGGACAGATTATAGTTTTAAAGAGAGGAGTGGTTTGTGTTTTATTGAGTTTAAGCAGGTATATAGCAAAAGGGGCATTTCCAATGCTTTAACTCTGGCTACCTGAAAAAGAAGCCAGGCCAACAGCTGACTGCTTTGCATGAGCAACAGAAAGGCTTTGTGGGCACTAGCCTAGGCCACCCGATTTAACTGCTTTTCAACAAAGCCCAGAATAAGATAGCACTTCTTCAGGAACTCCAGGAACTCTGGAGCATGCAGGGCAGGAAGGAGCTGTGTGTTTTTGCATGTGTGTGTGTGAGAGCACTTCTCAAGGACTCAAACCTAACAACATAGTGGCAAAAGACAGATGGAAGACTCAAGTTCCATCTAGAACTCATCTCAAGTAGCCAGCGAAGCTAGACTGTGATGATGGATAAGGAGAGGACACAAAGAGGGTTGAGATAGCATCCGTTAATTATTTTTTAACATTGCAAGACTGCATTATTTCTTGTCCTAATTAAATGGCAAGAAAAATGGCAGTGATACCAAGCAGAAGTGAATATATACATACATACACACACACACACAATCACATAGAAAACACAAACATATATACATATATACACACACGCTACACACCTAATATTGTATGCATATGGGTATATACATAAAAATAAGGTTGTTTTGTTGCTAGAGGGAACAAAGGAAGCTTGAACAATGGAAAGGAGATGGACAAAAGCAATAGGCTGCGGGGAATGCAGCAGGGTAACAATGCAGCCAGAATGTGCCGATGGGCCGCGGCAGGGGAAAAAATGCGGAAGACTCGCTGTGCTGCCAAAAGCACAATGACTCCAGTTCCTCCTGCACTTTTTTCATTAATTCTGCCAACACAAAAGCTACCTACGTGCTCGCTGCACTGTGAGTGGACAGGGTCGGGCCGAAGGCTCCCGAGCAGCAGCCTTTCCCCAAAGCAGCAAGGCTGGACTTATGGTAGGACAAATGTAAAAAGAAACTGAACGGAATGCACAATCAAATGAAAGCCTTCTGCACATTTCTGGCCTGTAAAGGAAGGGTAAAATATATAGTGTGACATAATCTAAAACCTGATAAAAAGAATGAAGATAACTGAGATAATAGAAGGGGTGTGATGACACTGTAGCTTGCTGTACTGTTACAAATCTTTAATTACAGACTCATTATTCAGATGTAATACTATTGTAAATCTACTGTAAATGATGGTTATTTTTTTAACCCTATTTTTAAACCATTTCTATTGGCCAATTCACAGTTCACCTTTTTTTTATCTTTAATTATATATACACACACACACACATACACACAAATATATAATCATGTTTACATATGACCAGACAATATATATTAATATATGAGTAATTTGGTTAATATAACTGACGCAGACCCCCCCTCCCTCCTCCAGGCTCAAAAGGACATTGTAGGAGGGAACTTAGACCCCTCCTCTGGGAAAGTACATACATGGGGGCACCACCATTAAGTTTCCATTGCTATGCAGTTAAAAGCTATTCCTAGGTCCTAGTCGAGCAAACCATGGTGCTCCGCCAGGTGCAGGGAGCGTGGACTTATCAGCTCATTCCGAGTGCACTTGCAACTAAAGAGGCATGCTGGGTATTTATTTGGGGGATTAAGCTGTTGAAACGTCAGAACAATGAAGCTCCAACTGGAGGCAAAATAGGGAGAGAGAGATTCTGAACGATAATGCTTTTTTCAAGGTCCTACTCAGCACAAGCTCCTTTAAGTGCAAAGTGGAATTAGCAACAGGTGGATGGTCCAGTGTGCGAGATATTCTTTATGACAGGCATGACTGCGAGATAAGTAGATGATTAAACTTGACCAGCCACAGGGCTAACAAACAAGCATTAGGTAACTTAAAAGATTTATCTACTTTTATCTACCGACCGTGGAATTCAATATGCTTTCTGGATAAACTGGAATTTGCGCACCCAATGAAAACACTGGTCTTAACACTGACAATGGTTTGCATTAACAGAATTCTTTAAGTTGCTAGTAAAAACAAAAGACACGAAAACTCAATCTTGCCTGGGGCAAAACATTGAGAATGTGTCATTAAGCATAAACTTTAAAACTAAATGAACACTAAACTAAACTTGTCTTAAGACAATAACAAGTTTCTGACTCTGACAAAATTGTCAAGATGTGAAATATCTAACAGAAGAACATGCAATCACTCCACACATACTGTGAAGAAAACCCTAAATGAGGCAGGTTGCCTTACCTGTTGTTCGGATGAGGAGGCATTTCTTTATTTACGCGCTCTAGAGGAGTGAGGAGACAGAGGAGCTGTGCTTAACCAAGCCTTAACAGCAGAGCTGATAGCATCAGATGCATTTGGTTCTGAGAGCTGAAATTGAAGCGTTCTCATGGCCAAGAGGCGCGCAAGGGAGAACACCTCAAGTTGCCAAACAAGTTGTAACGCGTTAACCTAACATTCTGCTCCCGGCGCCGACAATGTAAATGCTGCGTTCGCTTTTTTCTTCCCCTCATTAATTTCCTCATTATGACATGTTTAGTTTCCTAACATTGACAAAAAAAATCCCAAACAGTAACACACAAGGTATGAAGACAGCTTGAGGAAAAATTGATGTCCAACACTAATAATGAGGCAAACAGAGGAGTTGTAACAACACGAATGACATGAGACCTGTTAGAACCTGCACTGTGAGCAGGATGGAACGTTTTCTTTGTCTGAAATACACAGGTACAAGAAACAATACTGACATTTCACTTCCAGCAAATACCAGGAGAAGCACTAACTGTTGCGTAACAGTTAGGTGCACTAGGCAATTAGAAACCCAGCAGAAGACCAGAACCACCTTCATTTTTTTGTAAAGTAGGGCAGGGTTCCCCACAGGACGAAGGAACTTTTCTTGCACTAAAAAAAGAGCTTAGTTTATACACACACTTTTGAAACCATAAGCATGCGATGCCAAGCGTAAAGCCCAATCAGCTGTTGGGGCCCAGCAACAACTCCACCTGCTCACAAGTGTACTCCAACTGGGGAGTAATTCCAACCATTGGCCTTGACCCATGCCAAGTGTCTATGTCCACCAACCTCAAGAATCTGTGGTCGGCTCTCAAGGGCCATAGCTTCTCTCTCGGATGCAGCGCAATTTGCCAGTGCTGGAAGGTGGCAGAGCAAGTCATGCTGTCTTCAGTCATGCAGTGAGCCCTACACTGCTGTGCAAAAAAGAAACAACCTGGTCGACCTCCTGAGAATGGAGACGTCCCTCAGGTTTCTTTCTATCTCTGACTTTACTGCTGCCTCGTACGCTCTGCAGGATGTGCCAAACTGTGGTCACAAAAGTGTGCCTTTAACCAGAGCAAACAGTAACATTTGCATGAAGTGTTTTTGCCAATGTGACTGATGTGAATATTATTTGCAGATAGTTATCAGCACAAATGGTACGTACTTCTAAGATGGTCTGAACACTGAATGAATAAGAACTGACAACAGTTTAAAATTTTCGTGTGTCGATTGATAGTTTGATTTTGGATTAAAAAAGCAAGGCTTTTCTCTATGAAGTATTAATCAGCCTGGAAATGCCTTGTCACAATCACAATCACACACACACACACACACACACACACACACACACACACACACACACACACACACACACACACTATAGGATTACAGCGAAACAACTAATTAATAAGCAAATGTCTTTGTGAGGGGAAAACCTTGCTGCATAAAAAAATGCAATACCAATTGAGGAAAGAGGCATGCTATTTTTCCAGCTTATTCAAAGCAAGCCTTTAATGTGTTTAAATGTAGCATAAGAATACAGTGTCCGCTTGCTTATTTAAACAAATTAACTTTTTAAACTCCTTTAACAAATAAAATGTAAATGTCTACAAATAATTACAGTAATTATTCATTCAGTGATCTTTAACTCAAACACTGATACCAGTAAAGGAAACTGTTCGTTTTGTCAGTTATGAATGAAGTTGCAAACACGTTGTTTATGCTACAAGAACACATTTCTAAGAATGTCTTCATTTGTCCAGTCTTTTGAAACTCACAAAGATCAGCGTCAGCCTATCAAATCTAGTCCGTTCATCTAATCAAGCCCATCTCCAAACATCTGATCATGAAAATACATCACACGCAATAAGGAAAGAAGGAAATCAGCTCTGCATTATTTCACATTGATGTACAATGGGGGACAGTAGTGACTATGCTTTAGGCCATAATGGACTTTTTTCATGGATTTTCCACTTCCCTGCCAGGGACAGTCCCAAACCATCCCCTTCACACAGATATGGGTGCTGTGTTTTGAATGAAGGAAGGAAAACAAACAAAACAAAAAAAAATGCAAATCAACATCAGAGAGAGGACAAAATCAGCTAAAGGTATCTGTCTAGTGTGGAAGATAACAAATAAAAATAATACAATTTATAGGCAAGGTATTCTCTAATGACCTTATCTACCCAATATATCTTTTCACCCACACACAAACATTCATACCAACATAGAAAATTACGTATAATACACGCACACTCACTGTGTATTGTGGACATTAACACTATCATGTTCCTCAAAAGATTCGTGAACAATATTTGCAGGTGATTTATCCTGCTGAAAGAGAGAACCGCCATTAAGAAATACTGTTATGATAAAGGCGAGTATTTGGTCTGCAACAATGTTTATACAGGAATTGAATTCTAGGACCCAAGCAGAACACTGACCAAAGCATCAAACTGCCTCCAAATCCTAGGGCATCCTGGTGCCATCTCTGCACCTATGTAACTCAAAATGCAACAAAGTGCAATGCATTGGTTTGACACCTTTCTATCATAGCCAACATTGATCTTTTCAGCAATATATGTTACAGTAGTTCCTCAGTGGGATCAGACAAGACAGGCTAGCCTTCACTCACCAGACATAATACAGACAGGACTCATTAACTCCACATCAAAACCTTTGACACAAGCTGTAAACCTATTTACATACAACTATGTACATTTTTAGTTTTTCATGCTAAACGGTATAAAAGTATCAAGTATTTTTACAGGTCAACATCTACATTGCTGTTTCAAATCAGGCATCTATATTTATCATCTCCCTCAAACAAATCCATGATCAGATTTAAGGGCTCATGTTCTTTTGAGACCTCCTAAATAAGATGTCTAAACAGGACGATGACACAAGCGCAGTCTGGACACAAAAAAAGAAAGTAGGGAGAGAAGAAAAGGATTGTGGTGCTGCTGCTGTTTTTTTTTTTCCTCCTCCTTGTGCTTTTCAGAAACGCGAGGTTAAAAAGCACACTCTTTCATCGTGGCTCTCCGGGCCTGAAACAGTCCAGTTATTGTGCCGTCGAGCGAAAGGCTAGTGTGGCATTTATCTGAGACACAAGAGGAGGGGGAGTAAGGGGGGTGGGAGAGTGGGGGGCTAGTGAATGAGGGGAAGGCACAAACACACTCCGAATAAAGAAACATAACAAGAGAAGAGGAATAAAGGATGTTTGTGAAGGGCCCCTTTTCACATAAAAAAAAAAAAAGCTTCACAAAACCCACCCTCCACCACCACCCCTTCAGGCAAGGCAAAGAAGAAAGGAATACATATTAAAAATGTTGTATTCTATGGGAGGCACACTTTTATCTCCAGTCTTGCATTAGATGCACTACTTTATGTATTGTAAGTGTGTGTGTGCGCGTGTGCGTGTGCGTGTGTGTGTGTGAACTGGTGCATGCGTGTGACTGGGTGGCTGCAGAGAAAGAATATAACAACACCACCACTACCTTCATAATACTCGACCCACTGCCAGCATGTCCTTGAACCACAGGATAAACAGAGAGATCTTTAAGATGGAGAGGCCGTGCATCTGTGGCGTTGCCATGGAGACCAGGCCATCCTTTTTGTGTGGTGAGGAACACAACAGGTAATTCTAAGTAACTGTTGGTCCCAGCATTGAGCCCGCTGTAAAGTGCAGCAGCCAGGGAGAAGGGGAAAAAAAGGTTGAGGATAAGCTCATGGTGGCTTCCAACACCACCACCACCACCACTAATCTTCAAATAAGTTCCTGCGAAGAAGAATCCTGATGTGACCACAAAAAGTGAAAGTGTTGACAAGGAGTAAAATCACTGCAAAGAGAAAGTTCATTTCCCTTGATTGAATTGGTGCTGAAAGGGCTAATTATTAATACCTGATGCTTTGGAATGAACCTACACAGTATCTGTAAGCATACGCTTCAGTGTAATAGTGTAAGTGTTCAGTCTCTAAAGTGTATCATCTCCTGAGTGAGTAAACCTATGATTTCAAAAATGGAAGAAGAGAGGAAAATACTACCTTTGATGTAAACTGTAAGCTGGCACAATTTCTGTGTATTTACATATGTAGAACACATTCCTCCTGCCTGTGGTATCAGATCTGTATCAGGACCAAAATCTTTAACAAGCCAGGAGATGTCTAGGTCATGTATCATTTGCAAATCACATAAATGTCACACTAATTTTCTGAAACCAGTTGTAACACTTAGAATGGAGCTGAACAAGTGGTGGGCTGATTCTCTGGAGATTTCGTTTTTGTTTAGTTTTTTTGTTTTATTTGACGGGGCAGTGGCCAGAGGAAGAAAAGGTGAAGCCTTCACCTTTCAGGACATCCTGAGAGCGACCGGCTCCCTCCCCACCCCTCTGCACCATCCATTTCTCCAGCACGTGTTGGCCTCCTGCTACAAACAGGATACATGCTCTATACAAGCCTGGGCAGATAGGCCGAGAGCAGGAGCCGGCTGAGAGAAAGCGAAGGACTACAGAGAAAGAATAAAGGCCACTAAAGAAGATTAAAAAGGGCTGAAAGAAAAAAGGAGAGACAGATTACGAGAGGAAGGACTAAAGATGTGCAAGGCGGATGCAAATCAACTGGTTTGACGGCAAATTTCTTGCATGTGAGGGGACAGGTTTGTTCTTGTTTCGGAAATTATATGGTGAGCACTAATAAATCTTGACTTGAATTAACTGGGGAAAAAAAAAAAATTAGACAGTTGCTGGTTACATACCAGATATTCTGCAGGATGCTTCACCAAATTAGTAAACTGCACACAAGGAAAAACTTCTTGGGTACGGCTTGCTCCCTATGGACTCAAATCAATGAAATAAGAATGAATCAAAAAGGCTATGGACTATTGAAAAAACAAATGCACAGTGGAAAGTATGTGAACACAAACGAGAAGAGGGCAGATTGGAAAATAAATCTTTTTGAGAGTAAATGCAAAGTTTGCTATTTTTGACCACATCAATGAGGGAAAGGAATACGTGTAAGAACATCTCCGTTGACGCACCCCTACCTTGATCACACACACACACACACACACACACACACACACACACACACACACACACACACACTTCACATTTCGCCCCTGATGACTCGATCTTCTAAGAAGGCACAGATATTATCTCACTTACGAACTGTTAGGTATCGCTTCAATAAAGCTAATTGTGCACTTCCAAAATACCATGCAAGACACATAGCCAGTCCCCAAGCTGGTGCTACGCTGACGTTCCATTCGATAAATGAATGCCATTACATTTAAACACGTCCATCAAACTTCATTTTGCTTCGAGAAGCGAACAAACACCTGTAGAAGTCCCGTCCCAGAGTATGCAATCAGCCGCATTTAAATGTCAGATCATTTTTAATGATGCCAATTCCTGCTGTGTAAACAAGCTTTTACAAAAATCATTGGTAGACTTTGTAAATTCCCATCAATACTGACGCATAAACACTCATCATGAAGGAGGAATTGCAGCCCACACTTCTCCTCGACTTTACAAAAAATTTTCACCCTTTCACTTGACACTCAGATGATTATATGCTTCAATTACAGTGTCGGATGACTCAGTGGAGGCTGTCTAAGAGGCAACCAAACCAGTTATTTCTTATTCACTTAGAATGTGATATTAAGCCAGCACTGTACAATAATTGGCCAAAAACTGTCACCCTAAGAATTTTACTGACGATATGATGCAATAACGATTTTGTAATTCAGTTTAAACATTATAAATCGGACAGAAAATAAAACAAAAACAAAAATCTTTTCAGTCATCTGGCAATCCCCATTAGTGAAATAAAATTGAACTACCCCATTAGTTAAGTGAAGTCTATTGTATGTAATGATCTATGGATCATTTGAAGCAAATCCTGAGGCTTTAGTGGTTTAGTAATTTATTAAACTTTACGAATAGTTTCTGTGTTCTCGTCCGCGACAGAGAGGCCCATGCAAATCTGTGTGGTGATATTTCCATGGTGCATTCTCCCTGAGTGAAAGCCCTTGCTGTATTAAAAGAGACTGTTGTGAATTATTCGAGTTTGTATGAGGAATGAATGCACAAAACAGTCTCACAAACCAAATGAAGCCCAAACAAATCTGTCCATGATATTTGCACTGGCCCTATTAACGACCTAAAATCAGAATGATTGTGAAGACTGCCTTCCTTATCTGATCTTTCCGAACAGTGGTGTGTACTGTGCAGTATTTTCTGACATGATAAACAGTATATGTTTGTATTTCAGTATTTTGTTAGGCAAAGTGTGACCTTGTGCCGCTGGTTTTCTTTTCTTAGAAAGTTGCAGCTGAGTATTTATTTTTTTTTATATAACGGCTGATGAAAGGTGAATTGCGGCAATTGTTCTGTGTTTAAAGTAAAAACTAAAACAAACAAACAAACACACACACACACACACACACACACAAATTCAATTGCAGAATAAATTTTAAGGGAATAAAAAATATATATTATACCGTAGCAAGTTGAATATTTAATAGATCTGTTGATCTTTTAACTTTCTTTAGCATCTTATGAAGATCTAAAGGTAAGTATTGAATTGTTAAAGGAATTGGGAAAAAAAAAAATTAATAATTTCAAAGGTCACTATAAATCTGTGGCATTATATGAAATCACTCAGTTTTACTCAGGTCCAATATGCAGTCACCCAACACGCCCAAAAAGAAATGAGCCTCCAAAAATCATGTTTGAGCTTGCATGTTGATTTTCACAAAACTTGCCATCACCTCTGTTCACCTAAATAAACCAGAAAGCAAGGGGCATGAGGGAAAAAAAAGAAATGCTGAGTAAATTGATCAGTTTTGCCTTCTTTATTTGGACTAAAACCTGTTTGGCAGTTGCAAGTGGAAGCCGTAATTCAAAGGGATCAGTTTCCTTTCATTCTTGTTCAGGCAGATTTACGGCTTTTAGTAAATACTTCACAACATGAATATGCTGCTGCACACTCTTCTGTGCTGCGTAGAAAATTGCAAGTGGTTGTACAAAAAAAAAAAAAGTTTGCCGGACTGCTTAATTACAATCATAAAAGTCATAAAAAGACATAAATTGCAAGAAAACTACAAAGAGACGAATCAACAGGTTGGGAAGTTGCGCTGCCTCTGCTTTTGTCTATTTGAACTAATAAATCATTAAAACAATTTTACTGGAAATGTGTTTACCACAGTACTTTCCATTTTGGCACTGTGTCAAAGATGGTAATTGGAAGTCTGTAGTTTGGCTGACGGGTTGTTTAATAAAAACAGCACTGCTATGGTTGAAAGTTGAAAAGAAAAAAAAAATCCACACAGCTGATTATACTGAGCTAAATTACCATCAAGGAACATTTAGAAAACTGCCTCCTCTTGCTGTACAACAATATCTATTGTTCTCCTTAAAATAAAACCCTTTGGAGTCACGGCCTTCAAAAGGCTTAAAAAAAAATCAATCTGAAATTACCAAAACAAACTGACAAGCTTATTATGCAAATATTCATAAAGTCTGTCTGTAAATTCAAAGACTCATAAGCTTACCTAATGCAGATACCTTTCTGCTGACAGGCGGACAATAGTGATGGTTTAGTTTTGGCAGCTGTCTATTTGTTCACCTTTTTCTGCAGCTACTCAATGAGCTCTATTCTTATGGTAGGCTGTTTGATTTCCGCTGCGGGTCTGCCTTGGTGTCACTCCACTGCAGGGAGATATAGTAGGTGGCAGGGGAGGCCGTGTGTTAGGGGAACATGTGGGTTGCAAAAAAAGTTTGACAGCACTTTCCAAATCCATGAAGGTAGGAAAAACCTTCCCAAACCATACATTCCGACCATTTCAATTCCACAAAGTGGTGAATAAGGGTTGGAGGTGGGCATACTTTTTCCACACTTTTTCAAAGCGTTGGGGAGCTGGGGGAAGCTATTATGCCATTACACTTGTCATGTGAGTAACCTATCAAAAGTGAATTTTGTACATTTTTCAGTCCACAAAAAGGAACAGGTTCTTAAAATCTCACTTGACACAAAGACATACTGTATCAGACCTGCAGTTCTACCAAAGCCTGACTACACTGAGGTCTTAAGTTCAGACTTGTAGGAACAAAAGAATCTCAGTGAGGACATCACTCAAGAGGATCTGATGGACTGCAACAATAAAGGATTGCATGTGAAACTGCTTGTTTTTTTATTTTGTTTAGTTTTTTTTAAGCCAGGCTTGTTTGATTTCATTGACATTGTGGCAAGTCCAAGGAAACACTTCACAGACCATTGTTGCTACACTCCCATCAGACCTGCAGTTCAATAGGACACTAAAAACAATGCAAGTCTGAACAGATGAGGTCAAAGTTTGAATAGGCTAAAAGGCAGAACACAAGTTTGTGCATTCTCCTGGCCTGTCTAGTGTGTGGGAAAGTGTATTTAAAGAGTGTCAGGCCCATCAAAATAGGCTGCTAGCTCTCTGTTAATACTGCAGATTAGGTTTTTGTTAGGTTTTCTGAAGCACATTCCCTGAAAGAACCTTGCCTCAGTGAATCTGTACTGACCTATGGATCTCCACCTCCCTTGACTTCTAATTTCCTGTTCAATCCGTTTCACTTTATAAACTGCTCTACACGGCTATACATGCCTTTGCTGAGGTCTGCATTGAAAAGTTCCCATAGAGTAAGGCATCAACAACGTAAGAGAGTTTCATTGGAAGCTTGCTGCCTCCATTCTTTTGCACTATTGGCTGCACAGACAGAAGCGAAGTAAATAATAAAATGACATGACATGAAGCATGCGGATGCAACATAGCAGCGATGACCCTTTCAGAATACTGATTTCTTGAGCAAAACAGCAATAAGTACAGGAATGTGTGGAAATTTAACAGCACACTGAGCTCAGCATTATAGTGCTTTACAAAAGCATTCACCGGCCCTGGCCTTCCATTGTGTTTCAGAGGTCAGTATCTACCAGTCAGTCACAAGCAAGTGTGTGAGTGTATTCATCAGGTTGTACAGAATAGGCGGTACAGTAATTGGCTTTCAGAGAAACGCCATGATCCTGTATTTCTTTCACTGCCACTCTAATCATCCCTCTCTGCCCTCTCCTGAACAGTGTTACAGAGGAACAAAGGCCCAAAGAAGAAAAGAAGAAAGACTGAATAAAAGGGAAAAAAAGAGAAAAAAAGAGACTGAATGAAAGGCATGAAAAAAGGGAAACAAGAAGGAAAGGCAGAAAGAAAGAAAGAAAGAAAGAAAGAAAGAAAGAAAGAAAGAAAGAAAGAAGAAATGAAAGAGAGGGTAGAGATGATGAAAGAATGAAATACAAAGGCAGAAAGAAAGAAAGAAAGAAAGAAAGTTTGAAAGGCAGAAAGAAAAAATTAAGAGAGATAGAAAGCAAGACAGTCACAAAGGAAGAATGTGAGAATAAGAGAGGTATAAAGAAAATAAGAGAGGAAGAAAGAATGTGAATGGAGGGGGGGGGGAACAGAGGAGGAAAAAAATGGAGAGAACAAGAAAAAAGCGGAGATGTAGAGATGGAGAAGGGGGAGACCGAAAGAATGGCAGAGGGAAAGGTCAGGGACTCCCCGCTGACAGGCAGCTTTGTGCGCAGTCAGCCACTGTGAAGCCAAACACTTGCAGCCACTTTGCCAACTTCCCCTTTAATGAGCCGTCAACATGCCCGGCCACAATGGCAGCATGAGGCTCAGGTGCTGGAAGCTGGAGACAGACATCGTTCTGCAACACCATGGTGTAAAAGGTGTCACCCATCACACTGGACAATATCACTTCACACGGCCAGTGTCGAAATAACTCTTACTGTGAGAAGCCATCTGATCTCCTTAGTCCTCCAAACACAAACACACATATCAGTGGTGGACTGTACTCTTCAAAAACCTCACTACTGAAATATTTGGATTATGTAACACAGTAGGATAGTTTGCGTTAATAAAGTTCAAATAATGGCTTAAAATCTGACAGAACCTGTTTAAATTGGCCTACTTATTTACTTGTTATGTATTAAGACCTGTTCTTCCAAAATGTTCAGCTTTATGTTATAGGTACCTATAATAATAAAACTACAAATCAGTGTTAGCATACCAGAGAAAACTACTCAACACTAACACACACACACACACACACACACACACACACACACACACACAACCACACACACACACACACAAATAATTCTATTTTCTTAACAGGAAACATTCCCAATAGTCTAAGAAACCTTTAACATGGTCAAAGTGTGAAATCGGTGGTTCTCCGTCCCATTCCTGGTGTACAGCTTCCTTTCAGTGTTTTCCTTTTTAACATAATGAAGGGTTTAGGAGTGAGCAGCAAAGTTTAATCACGTATTTTAGAAGCAAAGGGAAATGCTAAAATGTTTATTGCTGAGGGTGTTCCATGACTGGCACTGGGAAACACTGGTTTAAATGGTTTACATCCTACTTTGCTGTGGAACAGTATCTTTAAAAACACTTTTAATTCACTCCTGTTGCAGTAAATGGAAACGTCATGATTATCTTGGGAATGCAACAGCTAGCTCTCTGCAGGTGTGCAGCTCTTCACAGTTTAACAAATCCTCAATCTGAACAGTCACCTGACAGGTGACTCAAGAAGACTGCCTTACCAAAGAAATCAGTTCTCAACATCCTCCTGATCAGTTCTCATAATGCTCCTGATAATGAACATGTTGCCTGCATGGTCTCACATGATGTCCACACTCTCCCATTCCCCCTTAGAAATACAAAGACTTACTTTTTCTCAGGGTGGGCTCTTTAAAAATTCAGTCTTGTCATACACTTCATGAATCATTACATTAAAATTTGGTGGTCCATTCCATAAGGTCCAATTTTCACAGCAACACAAGGATTTAAAAAAAAGTTAAGGGCCAGAGGAAAGTTGCATAAACTGTGCAAAGTGTCAAGACTTCTATAGGGTAAAACAACAACAATTACATCCAGTGTGACAGTCCTTGGACGTATTTAACGTGGACAAGACTCCCTGAGAGTTTATGTTTGAGAAATATAATGAATGAAGCCCACCACGACCCGCATTGACCACATTAACACTCAGGGTGCTACATTTTTGCCATTTATACTAACTGTAGTTCAATCTCAGGAGCTAAAGCTAATAACGTTGTGGTCTAGAAAAAAACGACACACGAGAGTTCCCCCCTCCCTCTTTTCGGTCAGAACTAGGTCGAAGTTAGTCAGAAAAGACCCAAAAAAACCATTGAAACGTTTGAGTACGGTTCAAAGGAAAGTTTTGACTCGAAGTTTTTAGTTTCGTTGTCTTGACTCACCACTTGCAGCCGAAAACTGTGCAGCCCAAACTTCAGAATCCTCCTAGTTGTCAGGGAGACCGAGAGGCTCTTCGAGCCACAGTAAGAAAGAAACGTGGCTTTTAATCGCAGGTGTCAATACATCCAAAGTCAGAGACGACCACCCAGCCCACACACTCTTCCCGACACACACACACACACTCCTTTCCGAGCGCTGCCCGGTCTCCCTGAACACATGGGAGTCACTTTCTGCCGTTTTGTTTCCCTACATTCTCCGTCTCCTGCCATTCACCTCCCTCTTAAAGGGAAAGCTCTTCGGAAAACCTGCTGGAAAGGGGCCATCCACTCTCATCTCACTCCAGTTCCACACCTAACAGCCCTGAGATTGATTTCTCTCAACAAGCCCTTTTAGTTTGTCATGCAGAAAAAAAAATAAAAATTAAAAAACGTGTTTTTAAATACCTTACACTGCTGGCACCTGTTAGGAAGTGAGAAAAGAAGGAACAAAATGCACCAAATCCTCACCACAGACATGCATTTATAAATGTTTAGTGTGTGTATTTATGGAATTAGTTCTTAAGACACGTTTAGTGTAATATTGTATTAACATAATAATACTAATTATAATAATAGTATTATATCTGCCGTTCACCTTCCTCTTAAAGGGATAGCTCTTCGGGAAAACCTGCTGGAGAAGGGCCATCCACACTCATATACGCCAGCCCTGAGATTTAGTTCTCTCAACTCACTGTTCTATTTTGCCATGCAGAATATAAAAAAATGAATTCTAGACCAAAAATAGGCCATTAAGTAACTTATAGTGCAGACATTTAAGTATATAGTTCTGGCACATGTGAAAAAGGGCCTTGGTACTTAAGGGATATTTAGAGTGGTGTTTCATTCCCTTACAACAATAACAACAAAATAAACGTACAATTATGACATACAACAAATGACAATCACCTCCTGCTTAAAGGGAAACCTCTTTGAAAAATATTCGGGAGAGGGGCCATCCTCTCTTATCCCACTCCAGCTGCACATCTACCAGCCCTGAGACCTGTTTTCCTTTACTTGACCATGTACAACAACAAAAAAAGTATTTATAGATTAATTCACATTTACAGTGCTGCCATATGTGAAGAAATAAGGAAAACCACTCCTTACCACTGAAGTATACTCATTAATATATGATGTGTGCATTAATATAATTAGTTTCTTAGGAATATTTAGTGTGGTATTTCATTATTTTATGAAAACAAAAATGAAACTTATATTAATAATACAATAACTACTATTAACCTTCCTCTTAAAGGGAAAGCTCTCCGGGAAAACCCTCTGGAGAGGGGCCGTCCACTAGCATCTCACCCCAGTTCCACACCTACCAGCCCCGAGACTGGTTACTCCAAACTTGCTGTTTGACTCTACCATGCAAACTTTAAAAAAAAACACCTTACTGTGCTGACACATGTGAAGAAGTGAGAAAAGGAGGAACAAAAATGGCCTTATCCTCAGAACTGAAGTGTATTCATTAATGGGTATTGTGTACATTAATGGAATTAGTTCTTAGGGGACGTTTAGTGTGATATTTCATTCCCTTACAACAACAATAACGAGGAAAAAAATCCTCATAATAACAACAGTGGTGCAGTGGGATGAAAGGGGTACTGCGAAGAGTGGAATGATACTGAGTGATTATTGAGTAAATCCTCAATTATAAAATACCCCCCATGCTGCCTCATTAGAGTTTGAGCCTCTTTAGAGGCCCAACGCCACTCGCTGAGCCCTTTTGCCCCGCTCGGGACAGAGGGATGACATCTGCATGGGGCAGGGGGAGGGGGAGGCCTGCTGGAGTGAATTATCCAGGTGAAGGTGCCAGTTACCCTTCAAAGCATTAGAGCCCCGGGGTTGTGTTACGTCTCTTTCTCTCACTTTTCCCCCGCCGGTCGGTGCGCGGCTAGTCGCAGCCTCGCAGGGCCCGGAGTCTAAAGCCATTGTGCCATTTCTAATCCCCTCTGTTCCTGCCTTTGTGTGGCCGCCCAGCAGGAAGTGGGAGCTGGGCAGACAACAATTAACAAAAGAGCTGTGAGGAATACAATTAGCCATCAATAGGAAACCACAGGCCTTTGTGCCTGTTTCCATGGCAATGTGCGACAACCACTATGCTAGGAGTACGGAAGCTTTTTTCCCCCCACTTCTTCATTCTCTCTCTCTCTCTCTCTCTCTCTCTCTCTCTCTCTCTCTCTCTCTCTCTCTCCCTCCCTCTCTTTCTTTTGCCCTCTCCATCTCTTCTTTTCTCTTTCAGCCCTCTATTTTGTACCCCCCTCCCCTTTCTCTCTGAGTCCATCTTTTCACCCTGACCACTCTTTCTCCCTTTCTTTTCGTGTCACTCTCTTGTCACTAAGCAACTCTCGGGGCTTATCCCAGCCGCTTGCAACCTTTGTTCGCTCCTGCGCTTTTCAGGTCTTCCACCTTTGTCTCTCCTGCTGGGTTGAGGTGAAGCTGGCGACTTTTTTTCCTCTCCTTTCCACCAAATGCCCCCCCCAACAACACCACCTTCTTCATTTGTCTTTGGCCCCAAAGATTACTGAGCCTGGAGCTTTGTGGAGGGCGGTAAGCTAGACTGGGAGATACACTGCCACTGTCGTTCTGTCCACACACAGAGGGCTTCTTGGAAAAGAGACCTTTATTGTCCACTACAGTACAGCCGTCACCCTTGGACACAGACACACATATCAAACGTATGCAGAGAATAGAGTCCTGTCCAAAGCCCTAGGTGATGTGACGCAAGGCTTTTAAGCAGGCGATATGTTACACTATGAAGTTTAGAAGTTTAGAAAGGAACACTCACTTGGCTTTGTACTACAGTAGCAGGGAGTGAGGTGTTATGAGTCTGATTTTACATTTTGCAGGCCATCATAAAAGTAGGGCTTATTTCAAACAACACTGTATTAATACTAAACCACATTTTACACTGTATGGATATATGATGCATCATGAAGCAGCTGAAATCCTCAAGTCAAGTACCTTGATACATTTTACCATGACAGTGGAAGCATGCATCTTTTGCTACAGTTGTGAAACTCTAGTTATTATCTAAAAATAGGGATCTTTTCTGTAGCTCATTTAACATTAACATTAAAGACTTCCAGCACCCAGTTATAGAATCTTCCCCCTCTACAATCAAGTGCCATGCGCATGCTTTAAGCATACAGCCTTACAATTAGAAAAGTGATAAAGAGGATGTTTTAGGAAGCCAGCATTTAAAGCTTTTTCCAGCGTCTCTTCATGCTTGTGAATTCGGGGCCTTATCGCAGTGCACACAAAGATTGACTTTATGTTCTCTTCCTGTCTTAACCCACTGACTCTAAAGATATTTATCTCCACATACACACATTTGTTGTAATTGACTCAATTTTATTTTGTTTATTCTATGCAAGAATGTACAAATGAGTGAACCCACTGTTTTATAAAATGATTGCACCTGCATAATAAAATCAAACAGCTGCATTAGCTGTCTTTTGCCGTGATCATGGATTAAAAAAAATGAAGGCAAAATAGGGCATGTGCATGAGAATGTATTGAGTTTATCAGCATAGCTCCTCATAGCTGCGTGTCTATCCGTACTGGTCAAATATTTCTTCACACCACATTTCCCAAAGCAGCCCCAGAAAAGTCAATGGATTTTAAATGGTGTCTAAGTATCACTTAATGCAATGTGTTGTTTCTTGTATTGTCTTGGAATATGTGCTTTTGTTCTTTAAATGAACAGATAGGATAAAACATTTTCTAATCTACTTGATAATTTATTTGTGTATATGTGTGTTTCCTCATAATATATATGTGTTTGCTTGTGTCTGTGTGTGCATGTGCATGTACACTTATTTAATGGAATTAACAAATTGCATGACCTTCTTTTGATATTGACCTCAGTGGGATACCAAGCCCCTATTACTGCAGAATCAGACATGCCTCTGTGGTGCAGAGAGAACGTGCTGGAGAGAAACCACAATGAAATGACTATTTTGCTTGGCTGTTGCAATTTGTGATCACACTCAAACCAATATAGACGTTTTGCCTAGGTGAGCATTTCACAAAATAAACCCACTGTGCCCTCACCAAACTGCGAGTGCAACGTGGAAAGTATAGAGAGTGAGCAGACATGCACACCGCATTGGATTTGGGTTGATAGAAAACAGCAAACACGACAAATATTAGCTAAAAAAGAGCACATCCGATAACATCAAGCGCATTATTTCTGAGAACCCATCGGAAGACCGCAACCTATTCCATTTCGTCTTCCGCTCCCTGACAAGTGGCCCCTATGCTAAATTTTGCGAGTGTTTGCGGACAACGAAAACTGGTCTCTTTTGAGCAAACGCGGGCCGAAGAACTGCAAGACCAGGTTACAACCAGCAGCAGCTGGTCCCAAATAAGACACACAGAGGCCTCAAAAGTTCCAATTCTCATGCAAGCTCTTTAGACAAAAAGGTTTCAACCTGAAACAAAGGTCAAAGCTTAATAAACTACTGAACTGGATCATGAAGAGATCTTGCAAGCAAACAGATCCTCATGCACTAAAATAAACCCTTTCCACTTGTCCAGAGACAAAGGGTGTAGAACCTGCTGCTGTACTGATGATAGTTACTTTCTGAGCAATATGTCCCATCAAAGCAATGACCAGTATCACTTCTGACCTGATAGATGGGAACTAAATGGAAAATAGTTTATGAGTGCCTCAGGTACATGTTAAGGTTTAAAGCACACAATCTGCAAAACTGAATCAGTATATGGGTGATGAGATTATTTAGTTTGTGTAAATTAAAAGTGAAAAGCAAAAATGAACAGGGATGTGAAAGAGACCAAAGAGCCATAACAAGAAAACGCAATACCTTTGAAATTTCTTAGGAGAGGGAAAAAAGAAAAACGATTGATTTTCATGATTTCAAAGACATTTGACAGTATGACTGCCTATTGTAGTCATTATGAACAAACATGAACGGGCCTAATGTTCATCCCTGCAGCACTCCTCTCAAACACAGATTCCTTTAGGGCATTTATTAAAGAAATACTACGCATTTGTTGTCAAGGCACAATGCACCGCATGGTGTGCACCATATGCCTGAGAAGCTGTATGAGGCTGGCTACATTGAAGGTTGCCGTCCACCCGAGACCACCCAAATTACCCGGCCTAAATCAAATTGATGCAGCAATCCGAACGGACTGTCTTCAACGCACATTTAATTGGTCCGGGTAGTTCAGGTGACAAAGGCAAAGGTAGTCACCCTTCTCCCCTTTCCCCCTTTTAGACAGATGCAGTTTGCTTGCAGCCACCCACAGTTTAGCACTGAGCAAAAAACAAACAGTGGCAAGAATAAAGGGCCGGCTCGCTGCAGGGGCTGAAGGGAATATTGGCGGTGCCCCACACAAAGCCGGCCCTGAAAATAGCCCCCCAGCACAATACGACCTGCCACTCCGTGTATGAGATAATGTCTAATTGAAAACAGTGTGGCCATTGTGCTGCTGTCACCGGCCCCATTGTCCACGGCACCCCCCCCTCTTTTTTTTCCATTGACGCGGCACGATTGTTCCCTGCCATTGTGGCGCTCGCATCCCTCTCTCTCTTTCTCTCTCTCTCCCTCACTCTCTCTCTTTCTCTCTCGCTCTCTGTATTGTTATAATTTCATTACTCGTTTGTTTTTTGTTCCCCATCTCCTTTTGCTCCCCTGCAGATCTTTTGTTCCGAACATTTAGGCACCCGGCACTGAATCGCCACCATGGCTGTATGCGTGCGCAAGTCTATTTCATGCACAAATAAACAGGAAACCAGTTCTAAAACGGTGAGCATGGCCTATTTTAGCCACACAAAGGGCGAGAAGTCATTTAGTGTCTTGCATAAATTAATAATATTTGAGAAGGCCTGTTTGGCTGTTTGTGTAAATAGGTGGATCCAGTTTATGTTAATAAGAACATCCAGGACATGTTGACTAAGGCAAATGCATTTAAACATCTACACAAATGCAACCACCTGTGCCAGCATCATCCACTAGCTTGGCATTGAGTTTAAGCAAGGGCCCGCGTACAGTGTATGCATTCTACATTTCTTTCGTGCAGGCAGTAAGAGATCACACACAAACCGGACTTTTACGACCTCATCCCTCATCGGTTACTTCTTAACCCCCCGCCCCCCGACAAAGCTAAAATGGTGCTGAAATGCAGGCATGGCTGGAACCCGTTTATTATTTGGGCAGACAAAGGACAGCCTGCCGTGGGTACGTTCTCACCTTCGATTCGGCCCTGGCCCTCTGCCCGCCTCTGCCACTGCGCGTTTTAGCCAAAGGGTCAAACAATGAAAAACACTGCTCTGTTTCCTCGGGTGAACACTCAAACAAAAGGCCTTATCAGACCTGCATATTATTGTACGTGTTAATTGGAGAAATATGAAAGTATTATGTGTTGCTGCTGGACTGTTAAAACAAGATAAGCAACTGGTACAGGTCACGACCTGCTTACTCATGGTGCTTTCCTTGGAAAAAATATTATCACTTTTCTAAAGCGGACAATATCGGTGAAAATGATGTGCATTTCTACAAAGGTGTTCCCAAGATAAAGAAATCTACAGTCAAGTAAATGCATTGCAGTTCGTTTCTGATGATGCTACCACTAAGTTTCAGAAGGGAGGGGCTCTTTTAAAATGTACCCTTGATGAACAAAGCAACTTCACAGTGTAAGAATGTTAGGCCTTCAATGCCACATTGCTGTTGTTTTGCTTTAAACCTCCACAGTGCTGTACATCTGACAAAGAAAAAGACTGTATAGGTGTACACCTAGATGTAACAATTGTACAATGATTAAAAGTCCTACACCCTTATGTTGCCCTACACTCTACATTTTATGTGTGCTGAATCGTCTGCAGTTACTAATGCTGGACATGTCCATTTAGTGGGTAACACCATAACATCCCTCAAGGAAGATTGATAGTTCAGTTCTCTGTTCTGACAAGGAATGATCTCCCCACTATACCAGTATGTGTTCTTGGGCTAGACCCCTAATGCTACATATTCACCTACCTTGGTAAGTGGTAAGTTATTATATTTGTAATATGGTCGCTGTCAGATGGAAAACTCCACTTTTGTTTTTTTTTTTCATAAATAAATACTATTGTTCAGTCTCCACCTGGGTCAGTAAAATTTTTTAGTCATTAACCAATGAAAAGTGTTGACAATAGTTATACCAGTTTTGATGACACAGTAATAATTTATTTAGAATACATATCGTTTTTTGTGGTTCCTGAAAAATAGCCGTTTTGGACATATGAGGTTTTGGCCTGAGAGCGACAATATGATAAATATGATATTTTCCTGCACAACCTAGGGCACTAATTTACTTATTTTAAGAAACATACTAAGTGTGGTATAAATTTGCACAGGTCATATGTTAGCAAATCATGAAATGTTTAGCAAATGTTTAGCAAATCATCCATTTTTAAATGGCATTAAAACAAGCAGAAGTATGTTCTCTCCACCAAATATGCACTTATTTCACTTAGAAAACTAATAAAACATAACTTGAGGGTCAACTACATTTTTGAATATGAATGTCAGTAATACAGACCATCACAATCATTGTCATGGCTATGAATGGCTATGAATGGTTAACCCATCATTTCTAAACCGACTTTTGCTGACTGCACATAATCCTGTATAGGTATTACAGTGTTAACTTGTTTTCAAATGGAAATGATCTGAAAGCATAATTGTTGTGTTAATTATCTCATATCATCATCAGTCCTAATATTCCATAGCGGCACATGCTCTTAATACAGACTATGAGATTCAATAAGTGTTCAATCCATGGAATGTCAAGTGGGACCAAGGATTATCCAGTGAACGGAAGCACCCAGAGTTTACTTGCATGTGTGTGGTGAGATGTGAGCCAAGCAGCCACCTGGCTAGTCTGAGCTGAGGTAGGAGACAGTTTAGGGGGAGAGGCAGAACAAAGGCCTTGCTCATAACAATGGTTCCCTCAGGAACAGGAAGGCCTCTGGGGGGCAGGAGGGATAGCCATCTGACCCAGGCCGCTTTCCGCCAGCAAAACCCAGAGGACTGCAGAGAGCTGACCGGACCACTAGAGGCTGATCAGGGCACACAGTTTCTCACAGATAGCCTGGGGCTCTGGAGCCCTTAGAACGTTTCCGGAATACATCTGTAAATATCTGTCCTCACAATGTCTTCTTCAGGGGATGATTCAGTGCATCAAGAAATCTCAGATTTCACCACCATGCATTTATGTTGGTTGTTTGAACATTTTATTTTGGCCCAAAAGGGGTACTTATTTGGTTGATTATTATTAATGATTACTGTAATCTGTTCTACCATTCCAAAATTGCTACAGTAAAATTGATGCATTTGTGCACTCGGGGGTCTGGAGTGTGGGGAGCCAGCAAACAGCCCAATTATACTGCTCACAACCTCCTGACTCAACTCAGCAGTTAGTTACCAGGCTTATAACATCAGTCTCCAACCTTCTAAACTATCAGAAAGAATATAATTTGAGGGTACACATGTTGCTACATGGGTAGTATCTTCAGGGATGTGCATTCAACTCCTACAGTTTGCAAACATAACTGTACCCTATGCCACAGCAGTTTGTACATTATTACAGTCCATTTGCCCTGTCTAGACTCTAGACTTTAATTTTGAAATACATCATAGATTGTTACAAATACCTTTCCTGGGAAGGTGGACCAAGTTTAACTTTCAAGCTCATTTGGACCTGTAGTACTTGTGAAGAGTCATTTAGGACAGGATGTTTTCCAACAACCTACAAGACCAGTCACCTGCTACTTCGAAAGGGAAAAAACAAGAAACGTAGGCGTGGAAAGGGACGCTCCTTATTGGTTTGGTTTGGCTTGGCTGGCTATTGCTGATGGATAGGTGAAGTTCACAGAAGCTGTGGGTGCAGCTGGTGGCCTAGTGGTTAGGGCGTTTGCCCTGTGATCAGGAAGTTGTGGGTTCAGTTCCCAAGACTGCTAGTAGCACCATTGTATTTTCCTTGAGCAAGGTACCGTCCCCACACACTACTCCCTGTGTGCCATGTTCCCTGCTACCTGCTGCTTCACTTGATGAATTTCCTGCTGTTTACATCTGACAGAATGGTCCCTTTCACTAGAATCTATTTTTTAAATGTCAACATTCAAAATGCTTAAAGCAAACCTAACTCACTTGTTGTCATTCGTATCGTATTCATACTGACTGTGATTCATACAGTCCTTAATGCACTGAAATTCACCTTGTGCTAACAGTTTGCATCATGCAATTTGTTCTGAGTTACGAATCTTTGAACAAACTTTAATTCTTAAACAGGACAGTGACACCAAGCATTCTGCCAAATTGCACCAACATTTTTTCCAGTCCAAGGAAAAGCAAAAACAACAAAAAAAAAGCCATAGCCTCCCCAGCCTCCAGATCTTTCTCCCACTGAGCTGCAAGGCACGAACTGGACTAACAAGTTCAAAATGTGCTTCCAGCAAATGAGACAGAACTATTTGCATGCTTGAAATTTTGCTGGGAGGGTTATTTCCAAAAATTGCTGGAAGGTGAATCTGTGATGCTTTGCTAAAGACAAGCAGTGGTTATTTTAATAAAGCGGTGGAGATAGCTCAGTAGGTAGGATACTTGCCTGTGGACTATGAGGTCTTAGGTTTGAACCCTACCCCCAGCACCACCACTGGGTCCCTGAGCAAGACCCTTAACCCCAAGTTAATCCAGGGAGACTGTCCCCTGTAGTTAGACATGGAAGTCGCTTTGGATAAAGATGTCTGCTAAATGCGGTAAATGTAAATGATAAAACCCATATAAACGATTTTGCATCCATTTAATTGCACTTCCAGTGTACACTGTTACATTAAAACAACAAAACTAACAGACATTTTAGGCAGTAACAGTTGTTGCAGTCGGTTACATTTTTTATAATCATTTCTAATGTAAATTTTGAAAGTCAGTAATTTATATATACATAATTACTAATCAGAATTTCGTTAAGAAATTTTGAAGGGCAAGCTGAAGCTGCAGTAATGCTTCAGTCTGGTAAGTCATTAAAAAAAATACTTACTTAGTAAGCGGTTCCCACTGCTAATGTTAAGACACACTATTGTCAATATCTGAATTTTGCTGCATTAGTGTTTTACTGTTGCGAAAATGAGATTTTCGATTGTCAGTATCTTACATCTGTAAAGAATGCAGACGGAGCCATGTAACTCGAAGCCCAAGACTTAATTAATATTTCACAACTGATATTGAATGATACATAACACATTCACACTCAAACTTATGTGGGCTACAGTAGCACTGAACCCTTCATTAGGCCACTTGGTTCTTGAATGTGAAAACTGCACCAAGTTTTGAAAAATTACTTGGAAGAGGATTAAGTGTGAAACGTTAGTGAATGACACACGACATTCAGAAAGGTTTGTCCCACTAATAGCGTATATTCTATCAGAAAACTCACAATGTGCTCACATCCCCACAGAGATAAAAACGAAAGCCTGATGCAATAGACCTATCTTTGCGGTTGCGATCCACTGGCAGCTAGTAAGCGCTTGCGGCTGCAGTTATGAAGTTACTCACAGGGGGTCTGGAGTCAGCAACTGACTTCCTCCCCCACAAGCTTCAAAGTTGCATCTGGCACTCCTGCTTTCCACACAAACTTGCAAAAAAGTTAGTTCAAGTTATTGAGATACCGCTTCCTTCTCAGGTTGTCAGTGAGTTCCTATCTATAAAGATCCCCCACCACCAGCACCACCGCCACCTCCTGCCTCAAGAGATAGAACTCATGTATGGAGAACTATGGCACCCCCTGCCCTCGCTGCTTTTTGCTGACTTGTGGCTGTTTTCATATTGTCAGATTTTTATCATACTTCCCGTTGAGGAAGGCAGCCGTTATTAATAGTAGAGGCTTTTGACTTTTCTTCCTTGCAACTGATTTCTCTGCGACATACACAAAAAAGAACCACAAAAGAATAAACATTCGATTGCCATAATGAATCCTATCAAAACTATTATATTCACCACAGGCTTGCTGACCAAATGTAAAGGGAGGTAGTGAAGAAGTGAGTGACTTGGACTAAACACCATTAGTGGAAATTAATTTTGACCAAAAAAAAATGTGGTTTGCTGCAGTAACGGTCTTCATTCCTCTGGGAAGCCTTTGCACTTGGCTCGATGTTGTGAGGATTTGATTGAATTTAACCACAAGAGAATTACATGGGTCATGTACTTATATTGGACGACTATCTCTGGATGACCAATACTGCACCAACCTCTTCCAAATGCAATGGACGCAGCTCAATTACCCCAAGGATGCTGGTGATGGTTGGTGAAACTTGCCACTGGGCCATGTTAAGCAGAACCGTGCCGCTCCTGCAGAACATCCAATTCTATTGGCAGTGCTTTCCTCCTGCTTTATTGGCAGGAGGTTTTACAAGCAGCGCATATGCAGTTAGAACACATTTCAGAAGTGGGTACCCTTTAAAGCAGTACATGCATGCAGTACAATTTGTGGATGTACTGCCCTCTTGTGGTTTTGCAAAGCAATACCACATTGTGTGTATGCTGGTTAAAAATGATTTAATTTAGCATTTTTACAACGGGGTAACTAAGGAATAGTGCAGAGCTGACCTCACACAGGCTCCTAGTGCAGAGCAGTAAAATAGACTCTAGAGAGTTTTAACCAAGATATATATTCAGTTCTTTATTTTTACACCAGTAATTTAGAAGCTAAAAAACTTGACAAACAAGTTGAAAACCATAAACTTGATTCTGTGATAAGAATCAGCCCTTCCCTGCACCCAGAACTGAGCAATCTGTGATTAGTTTTGGCATTACGAATTGGTAGTTCATCAATTACCACCACCATATAAATCTACTCATCTCATACTAATGAGTTGGGAAAAATTTCCCACTTGTGTGAGTAATAAAGGGTTCTTATCTAGAAGATTGACCCATGAAAACAGAAAATAATGATTTACTGAAAAATGTAACGGGAAGCAACTCTATCTGAATTTGCAGGCAACAGACTTAAAATCAGAGTCAGAAATACAGAAACAAAGCAGTTTTTAATTCTGTTTGAGTAGAAAAAAACCAATGCTCATAATGAGCATTCCTTAAGTACATGAACTCAGGTCAACCTGACAAAGAAACTAAAGAAAATTAAACACCAATGTCCAAGAAAATACATCAAACAACATTCCATCATTCCACCAAATCAAACCATCTAATTTGGCACGCTCTGTAGCAGGGTGATGTTGTCTCCTTTTAACATGATCCTCCCTGTAGGACAGCAAAAGAGAAACAGGTTTCAGTCTGCTCCATTTGTACAATTGTATCCAGAAATAATGCACTGTGCAAAAGTCTTTGGCATCCAAGAACATTGTTTAAAGGCATTTTCTCAGCATGTGATCAGGTGTATTTCTGCTAGCAAAGATAACATTGAAATAAACAAACAGAAAAGCAAGGTATCAAGTAAAAGCTATCAAGATACGTTTTGTTTGTAAAAAAATAAGTTATTTTGTGAGCTGGTGAGGAAAATACAGGTTTGGTTCCAAATTCCCCCTCGGTTCCTCCATCAGCAGCTCTTTAAAGGGGAGCTATTATGCAAACCTCACTTATAGTTAGTTATAATAGGTCTATGGGCTTTACAAAACATGTTCATGAAGTTCTTTGCCCAAAATCACTCTCACAGAGATATCAGCAGCTTTATTCTTCAAAATGTTTCATCCTTTTCAAAATGAGTCGTTTCAGGCTCTGTCCCTTTTACACAAATAAGATGTTGCTGGCCATGTCCCACATATCCTACGCTTAACCTGCACTTTAACTTCTGGATTTTACAATACATTCCATGTCCTTAACACCAGTGAAAGTGTTTTTCTTTCTTTCCCTCCATCCCTTCAATCTGTGACAGTGGTCCTAGCCTGTATTGAGACCAGGCTGAAGGAAGGAAAGGAGAAAGAGTGAGAGATACACTAGGTGTACAAACGTATTGGGACATGTGTCATTTTAATGTGGTAAAAAAATGATGTGTGATCTCTGCAGTGACTTAATTTAAGCCTTAGAGATCCAGAGCTAATATTCCAACATTACTGGTCTAATGCTCATGTGGCTGCATACAAATAAAAAATTCACAGCAATGTTCACTGATAAGTTAGTCTACATGCACTTTGTTTCGACACTCAGCTCCACTTACTATGTACTTTTAGCAGTTTACTGTAGTCCACCTGTTTCTTTGCTTCATATGTTAGCCTCCACTCTTCATCAGTGGTGAAGACCCTTGGCGGGTTGACCATTCTTAGTGCACCAACACTAACATAGTGGAGTATGTGCTGCAGAGGATGCAGTGGACCCAGTAGTACAGATGGGGAGTCCACCTACACTCCACTCTATCAGACACAAGCTATCTGTTAGCCCACCCTGCAGATATTAAACTATTGATGAGGGGTTGTCTAATAACTTTAGTCATCCTCTGGTCTTTCGTCTGTGGTCAGTTTATGGCTACAAGACACTGATGGCCAAATGGTTACTCTCATTCCAGCTGTGACAGTGAGATAGTAAACTCCAGCTGCACTGCTGTGAGTTACACACACTAACATGCCTCAGAAGGTCACTGCCTAGTACTATATAAAAAAATTGATGCAGAGAAATGAATCAATAGTTGAACTATAAACTACAAAGTGCATCTATGGTAAGTGGAGCTGATAAATCAGACAAGGAGTGTAGGTGTGCACATTAAAGCAGCATGTTGGTGTATAGTGTAACAGCTTCCCAGAAAAGCAGTGTTACAGCATCAAATAGGGTACAACACCCAATAAATTCCCTTAATAACTTTAGAAGACATACTGGATGAGCAGGCGTCCCCAAACATACAATGTTGCCCTGCAAAGTTGCGGTTCAGAGTTTGCCATTCACAGATTTTTTCTTAGAAGCTAACTAATTATTTACAGAAACAGCAAATATCCACTGCACTTTGTTCGGCTTTTTTCTAGTCAATATAGATTTTTTTTAAAATAACATTTTAACCCTCTGGCTATCCTCGTTTTTGCTACCCTTTCAGCATCCTCGGGGCCAAAAATGGCCACCAACAGATTAAGTCTGTGATTTTTATTATATTTATACCTTTTTGCCATTTTTACTGCATAAAGTATTTAACATGAGTACATGTCATAAGTATAATAATTTCCATTATTTATTTTTTAATCATTCAAATACCAGTTTGTTTGCACTATGCACTTGTTAGAAAACAATAATTAATAATTAATTTACTATTAATAAAACTTTGTGTTACGAAGAGAACAGTCTGAGATATGTAACTGATTAACAACAACACTGATTATTACGCATTGTTTATTTTTGGCAGGGAAAGCAAAGTTCATAAAACTCACACTCAGCGTCCTCGTGGCCAAAAATGACCACCTCCTGTTTACACTCCCAAAGTGTTATACAATTTATATATATTAAAATATTTTTCAGCTTTCACCAACTTGATTTCTTAAATTAGCACCACTTCTTCCAATGAAAAGCAAAAATTCATTTAAATTAAGAATTTTAACCATTTAAATGCCAGTTAGATCACTTAATCCTAATGGTTTATGAAGGGAGAAAAGCATTAAAAACTGTTTTTTTAACCAAGTAATACATGCAACCTGATTTA
>JBBMFX010000128.1:10155583-10199108 GCA_037832545.1 Rhabdalestes septentrionalis
CCTCACACACGCAGTGTTCCTGGCTGCCCACTGCTTCACTTGTTGAATGGGTCAAATGAAGAGAAAGAATTTTGTGCTGTTCACTGTGTGCTGTGGTGTGTTTGCATATGACAAATGGTCATTATACACCTGAAATGGACAATGACAGCAGTCTTTTTGTTTCATAAATCACTGTAGTCAGCAGCTTGATTGACTTGCTTCTGTGTAGGGTTTACTTGGGTATAAAAAAATGGAGCGGTTGGTGAAATTGCTGTCATTCAGTATGTGACGTCATATCAGTACCATATGTTTAAGTCTTGTTCTTCTCATAAAACAGAACGGAAGGGACTCAGGATGCTGCGTTTGAGGTGCAAGGCCAAGAATGGGACCCATCTGATGCAAGGCCTCACGCACCAGTCTTGTGTTCAAGAGCTGAAAGACAAGGTTGAGGAGCTGACCGGTATTCCATGCGATGTGCAGAAGATAATGGTGGGCTACCCACCCTCCAGTTTGGATCTTCGTAATGGAGATGCTCATCTGAAAGACTATCCTATTAAATCAGGTGAGGTGTGTGTTGTCTGAGGAACATGACTAGTGAGATCACCTGGTGTGTATTCATTTTTTAATATGTGTATGTATCTATATATGTATCTTTGTGTAATGGAATGACATGTGAGAGCAACCAGTGGAGATAATAATGCTTTCGATTGTGAAAAATGTCCAAATGTACTTATTACATTAAAGAACCTATCATTTATTTATAATTTATTCATGATCTGTTTTCTACTGAAATGTGGAACTACTGAAATGTGGAAAAATATGTGTTGAGAACGTAATCTTGGTTGTGTTTATTGTCTGTGGTCTATTATTATGTAAATAGCTCATCCATTCACACTGTTGTTGGGTCAGATATTTAATGTCCTATTTTTTACCTCCTCTCACAGGAGATACTCTGATTGTAGAAGAAGAAAAGAACAAACCTAAAACCCAAACTAATGCTGCTGTAACAAAAAACATATGCCTGGACTCCTCCCCTGTCTTGGAGCGTCGCGTAGTTCCTGCTGACAACTCCTGCCTGTTTACCAGTGTCAACTATGTGGTGGAGGGAGGTGTGTATGACCCGGCCTGCGCACCAGAGATGCGTGGCCTTATCTCACAGATTGTGGCCAGCGACTCGGCCGCCTACTCGGAGGCAGTGCTGGGCAAAACCAATGAGGAATACTGCACCTGGATCTGCCGTGATGACACTTGGGGTGGTGCCATCGAGGTGTCCATCTTGTCCAAGTTTTACCAGTGTGAGATTTGCGTAGTGGACACGCAGACTGTGCGTGTGGACCGCTTTGGTGAGGATGCTGGTTACCAAAAACGTGTTTTGCTCATTTATGATGGCATACACTACGACCCACTGCAGAGGGTGACACCCGGATCGGAGGCACCACCTCAGACTGTCTTCTCCACGACAGACGACATCATTCTGGCGCAGGCCCTGGAGCTTGCGGACGAGGCTCGGCGCAAGCGGCAGTTCACGGACGTCAACCGTTTTGCACTGCGCTGCATGGTGTGCCAGACTGGCCTGGTGGGACAAAAGGAAGCCAGGGAGCACGCCAAGGAGACAGGTCATGCCAACTTTGGCGAGGTGTAAATGATCGCTCAGATAACCTTTACTCTTACTGCCACCCTTAGCATAAGTGTTCTCCTCTGTTTCACGATTTCACAGCTGTGTGTCTCAGCTTGGTGCCGTTTTCTACCTCACAATGTGTTCTCCCAGTCTCCTAACTTGTCAGTATTAATTACAACTTTGGTCAACACTGGGTTTTTGAAGTTCCAGAGATTTAAGCATTACATTTAGGGTGTGAATCAGCACAGTATTGTAAAAACACCTTTTTATTTTTTATATGTAGCAATTGAGTTTGTTACCTAACAAGAAGAGTGAGTCTTTATTCAAACCAAAATATAAGAAATGCCTTTTTCAATGTTTGCAAAACATGCTACACTATCGCAGAGCAGACAGCATCATTGTATTTGTGTGATTTCCCTCTAAGGCTACATTGCACATTTTCAGAACAGTTGATGGCACTACATGGTCTTAAATGCTCACTTTCTCAGTAATAACTGTTACTTGAAGTAGTTGAAGAGATGAAACATTTAGTGAGGAGCATTCCGTGATAGTTTTTAAACTGGCAGCTCCTCATTTTAAGTATTTGATAAGCATTAATCATAGTGTTAGTCAGGCTTCCAAGAGAGTGATTTTTTTTTTGTAGAGAATAACAAATGGTGCTGATTGTGGACTCAACTTATACATTATATAGGCTAGTGGTGTGGATTTCTGTTTCTAATGGCACTGTTTTCATTGTTTACAACTGGCCATGCAAAACACTTTTATGCAAGCAGCTGTGAATTTTTTGTAAAGATGAATGAGTGCAGCGAGTTTTCCTTTCTTCAGTGGAGAATTGTGTCATATCAAACTTTTTTTAAATGTTTGGAATCACTGGGGCAAACTTCGTTTGATGACTAGGCCTCCTACATTAGGTAGTATGAGATGAGTGGTCAAGCTTTACATAGAATGTATTCCAATGCTGGTGATGAATAACCATAAAAAATCTGCAGTCAGGTACTGTCCACACAACACAATGCTTTGTAATTTATTTGATGGTTTTACTAAAAAAAGTAGTGCCACTTTGAGGCCAAAGGAAATATAATTGTGTTATCTTTTTCAGACAGATTGAAGTGCTTTCTTGTCGTTATTGTGAGATTTGAAATTCATTTCTTACTGAAGAGTTCTAAACAGTAAGTGGGTGGGAGGAATTGCATGCTGTAATGGTTACACCACAAATAAAGGTTAAATTCATACCTGCTTGTTTGACAATTTTGACAAATTCCATCGTTCATGACGATATTTTGGTAATTGACTAATGCAGACGTTTGTGAACATAACTGACATTGTTGACAAGCAGTTTAGGAACCAAATTTGCCTTATGATTGAATTGAATGTTGTGTGCCATCACCACCACTAATAAATCCTATTCAGTTAAACGGACTTACGTCCCTGCCAATTCATGTGGATTAAAGTAACGTTATTTTAAGAACCTTTTTACCTTTAGTAATAGGATTATCAAAGCCTTGGCTTGACAGTGGCAAACCTCTTTTGGCAGTTGGTTTTAATCAACAGTCTGCCAGCTTATTATCAAAACAAATAGCAGCACTTGAGGGAGTCAGTACCAGAGAAATGTTCAAAAAAAATGTATTTCAAAAACCTTTTTTAGATGACTAAATATTCCCTATCTAATCCATTATATACACCGATCAGCCATAACATTAAATGTACCTGCATAATATAGCTATGTCGCCCTTGTTCTGACAAAACAGCGCTGACTCATTGGGGCATGGACTCAAAGAGCCATGTGCTGTGCTACCTGCCATCAAGATTTCAGCAACAAGTACTATAAGTCCTGTAAGGTGCAAGATGGGACTTCCAGAGGCCAAGTCAGCACAGTGTACTTTTTGTCATTATTATCTATCAGTTACCGAACTATGTTGTGTGGCAGGGAACAGTATCATGCTGGAAGAGGCCTCTGCCATTAGAGTACGATGATGCTATGAAGGGGTGAACTGCAACAATGTTTAGATAGTACAAGTAAAAGTAACATCCACATCAATGCCAGAGTTCAAGGTTTCCCAACAGAACATTGACCAGAGCATCACACTGCTTCTGCCTCTTCCCCAGGTATGCGAGAAATGTTTATCCGTTCACATTATGAAAACACAAACACAACTCATTAGATGAGAACAGTCCAGTTCTTTGAGTCATATGCTCATTGTAGATGGTTTCAGCAATTAACAGGCTTCAGCATGGGCACTCTGACTGGACTGCAGCCATGAAGCCCAAAACCCAGGAAACTGCGATGCAGTATGTGTTAGGACCCCTTTTTTATCACAGACAGCATGAACTCTCCTTGCAATTTTGTTAACTGTGGGTCATTGCACATCAATGACTTCACAAGTTGTCCTTTTTTGGACAATTTTTGGTATGCATTGACTACTGTATACAGGGAACACCCCACAAGACCTGTTACTTGGCAGATGCGTTGTACCAGTTGTCGTAACATCACAATTTGAGTCCTGTAATAAATAGCCTAGATCCTTATTCTTACTCATTTTTAGTTCCTCATCAACTTCAAGAACAAAATATTCACTTGCTGTCTAATATATGCCATCCCTTGACAGGTGAAACTGTAATCAGTGTCATCTGCCTGTTTTTAACATCATAGATGATCAGAAAATAATGTGCTCTGTATAATGACTACACACTAACTGAATGCAAAAATGAACCAGTAGGGACCTATGGTATTTAGTATTCAGTTTCTAGCTCAGTCTCAAATGGCCCAACATATTATACTTAATCTTTAGAGACACAAATGTAATCTTAAAAATTCAAACTCTATAAAAGGTCAGATAAACCCCTATTGCATACATAATGGCCCATGAAAAATTGGCTACTACACTTAAACACAAAAAATTCTGTAGAATACAGCCAAAGTATAAAAAAAAATTCTCTCAAGCAAAATAAAGTAGTAAGACAGTCATGATTACGTGATTAAACTGATTATTCAATAAACTCAAATAATTCAAATGAACATTTTCACCTTAGTGATTAGTTTTCATTTGCAGGCCACTATAAAAAGGATGTTAGGCCATCTGAATAATCTCCACAAGGGGGAGCTTTTAACATTCAAAACACTTTTGTGTGACCCACAGAAACAGGCCAAACTAGCAGGAGCTTACAAAACACATATTCCTAGTTACAATATGCATTTTTATTAAAGGGGACATATTATGCAAAACTCACTTTTTGCATCCTGTTGTATTTCCATCGAGTTATCTACTGCTCCTATAAGAACTCCAAAAAAATCATCATACATTTTCTGAGTCAATTGAAAGAATTTGTTATTAGGAATCATGTGCATCTATGAGCCATTTGGAAAGCTCCTATATCCTGAGCCCACATATGTCGAGCCCCCACCCACTTAATAAGCTGAAGATCCTCCATTTTTGTCTGCTGGTTTTACGAGCATGCATAAGCACTATGGCTACAGACAAAGGCAAATCACACATGAAGTGTTGTGTTCATCTTGCTCTGGGCTGGACTCGGGGTCCAGCATATAGGGCTGGGTATCACATCTGTTTTCTGCTATTTTCATGTGTGGTAAACATGCAGCGTAAGCATGGGATGGGTGAGGTGGGGCCAGCAACTGCTTGTTTGCAAAAAAGTGACAGAGCCCTTAAACAGCTCGTTTTGAAAGGGACTGAAACAGTCAAGAATAGAGCTGGTGAGATCTCTTTATGTGAGAGTGATTTTGCACAAAGTACTTAATGAACATGTTTTGTATAGCCCATAGATGTATTATTACTTGTCTAAAAGAGGTATGATAAGAAATGTTAAAATATAATTAAATTCTTAATAATAATCACTTGATTGCTAATAAAAAATTGACATTACAATCTATACACTAATACCTGTCAGTAAGAAAAGGCCAACAGAATTACATTATTGCAATAAATTAATACCAGGTAGTACCTTTAGGAATGAAATATTTTCGATGTATCTTTTTAAATGAGCCATTTGGGACTCAATCTCACATGGATCCCAAAACCCCACATAAAGCACAACATATAATTAAATATTCAGGTAAATTCTCTATATATCCCTGGACTTGCAGACTAATTCACCTGACACTACAGGGCTGTAGGGACATCTGTCTAAATCTTCCAGAAGGACACATTACTATTAGTTCATTATAGTGCACTAGAGAGCTCATGAGATAAACACTTTCCAAACTGAAGGTCCAGTAAGAAGCCATCTGGAATTGAACCTTTGCCAGTCCCCCTGTCCTGCCCCCAACAGTCCAACATTGTTTTCTAAATGCTGATTGGCTCTTGTTATCTGGTGGGCAGGGACTGGTTTGTAAAGACTGGTCAGGATTATGGTGATGGACTGCGATCCCTCGCACCTGGAGCAGACAGCAGGTGCTCTGCTACTTACACTTACACTCACACCCAGTTTAACTGCGGAGCTCTTTAATACAGGTGAGTCTCATTTCACATTCATTGTACATTATTGAGCCATTTTTAAGCAGACACCTTAAATAAAAACAGTTGTATGCTGGTACAGACATGCGGTATTACATTTACTATTACAGACCGGCAAGGACCTTTCAGTGGTATTTTGTTGGCTGTAAAACTGTGCTTGAGCTGAAAGAGAAAGTTTGAGTGAATAGAGAACAAAGTCTTCATTAGCTGGAACATGTTGACCACAAGGTTTGGAAACTGAAACCAGTAAGGAAGCCTCCTATACTGGGATCAGGTTTGTATTGCCTTCAGCAGCTCTCGGTCACTGACAGTTCTTATTAGGAACACTTTCTTTAACAAGAAATTGGAGCCTTGTCAAGATTTGCCACAAAGAGACACACTGAGATAAAACAGATCAACTTTCTCTCATGTGTCACAAGGTTCAACAGCAACTGGGTAAAATGGCAAACATAAAATGGGTCCAAAGTAGCTGAGCTCACTGTGATTACTAAAATCGCTCAAAATGCTTTGGGTGGGAGAACATGTGGTCACAAAATGTGTGCAAGACATTTTATAAACACATCTATGAGCTGCTGTTTAAAAAAGCCTAACATATTACACCTTCATATCTTACATCTAGTTGCTTACACAGTTGTTTTAGGCTTTATTTGCTTTGCTCTTTCCATTGTAAATCCAGTGTGTCTTGAGTTTAAAGGTAAGTGTTTCTCATCAAAAAAGTCATAAAAACGTGACTCACACTGGATATTTTGCTTCAGGGTGTGGTGTGGTCATAAACATAAAAGCTCTTGTTTGTGTGTAGCACATCTCAGTAATAAGCATTCTGAGATGGACAAAGCTAAAGACCTAAAGCCATAACTTCAATCTTATTGACAAATCCACTCAAGCAGGAAGAAGCTGCTAAAACAATGTTTCAGAAACTCAAGAGTTTGATTGGACTTCTTACTTCTGATTTAAGGATACTTTTACTCTAAAATAAAACAGTGAAGCTATAGTGTGACACGTGAGAAACAGCACACAATATACCCATGTGTTTAACCATCAGAACGGAATGAAATTAAATCCCCAAAAAGGAAACGGGGACAATAAGTCTACGCAAAAGTAGATTCTTGTCCTCAGAAATACATCTGTGAAGAAGATGAAGTACAACTCCGGGGGCTCCAATGTCCTCCATTTGATCATTTGTACCAGAGGTGTCCAATTTTATTCACAAAGGGCATATTATACCAGACATATTTATTTTGCAATTATGACTGACTGATTTAGTTCTTATGAATTTAAGTCGGATGTGAATGTTTTACTTGAAGAGCAAATGCTCAAATCTCCACTCGCTGCAACTCTCAGGCCCCTTTTTACATTTGCATGTCACCGAGCAAGATTGCCCTGCAGTCTTATCATCAAACGCGTCATATTCAAATACAAGGAACTGTGGGAGTTGTGAAGTGACCATTTGTCATACATGAACACACCACAGCGCACAATGTGAACAGCATGAAATTCTTCCTCTGCATTTAACCCATTCACCAAGTGAAGCATGCAGCCAGGAACAGAGCACCCGGGGTGCCACTAGCCGCCCTGAGATTCAAACCCACAACCTTCAGGTCAACTCCCTAACTACAAGGCTGGACCTGGGGGATGACACTGAATGAATGTGTTTGAGCCATTGAGTCAGAAATGGATTGTTACTTTTGTCTTTTTTTCCTCTTTCTTAAATTTAGCAAATTTCCTTCTGATAAATCCAGGTTTTGTACTAACCTAAAGCTCATTAGAGTACCTCAATATTTCATAAAACTAACTTCTTAATTAAAATTGATATTTCTTTCAAAGTCTTTGTTTTAAATAGACATCACTGCCTGGATGCCCTTAGGCATGCTTAAGTGTTAAAACGGGATTCTCCGCTCAAAGTGGTTACCCACCTTGAGCTAATCATATTTGAGCATTGAAAATAATTATAAAATAGCTTAGAGGTACAGCCTAAAAAATGATTATGGGTTCTTTCAAAAAGGCAACAATCCTGTATAAAACCACAAACACACAAAAAACTATTTGAATGCATGAAAATGTTCTATGTTTTAATATAAATTAGTTTCTATTATGGACAAATTGTTTAAAACGGTAATTTAAAAAAACATTAAAAAAACAAAAAGCCCTTTCTGATACAATATATTTTGATTTACACAAACAGTTACACTTTTATAAAATACCTGTTGCACTTGTGCAAGTTCAAATTTGCAGGTGATTCATGTTGTCTTCCATTCATGCTAAACTTGATCTCATTAGAAGGGCTTAGACTAGTGTGTAATCCGAGTCATGTGATATGTCCAGTGTAGCAATCAGGTAATACTGCACACATAAGATACCTCTCTTTTAACCTCTGCACTTCGGAACCAATCTAAGACCAGATAATCTGACCCTATATGTGAACTTAAACTAAATTTTAGTAAGTCAAATTCACAAAGTTTCTTCTTAAGTCAAAGTTTGCTTTTTTGGTTTTATGCCAGAGCTAATAGGCTAATGTAGCCAACACCTAATAAAATAATACATTTCACCAAATATTAAGTTTAAACTGTATGCCTAAACCATCACCTTTTCTTCAAGCTACCACAAATTGCGAAGTAAGTCTGTTTGAGATCACTTGGAGATTACATTTTTCTGAAATTATATGCTTAAGATTAAAATGTGCTGTATAAGTCTTTTCACACTGTTGAAGCATATTTCAGTATATTATGCAGAATCTGAAAAGACACGAGACATTTCATTTAAGGGAAGTTTGTGCTGATTAGATTTTTGGCCCAACTTGACACTGAATCAAGACAGCTGGTCCTGAATTACTTCTCAAAAAGACATGCTTATTTGCTTTCTATATAACATGTTTTTAAAATGTTGTTTCAAAATGGCCCTTGTTTTGAACCCTTTCTTGAATTTCTGTCTGAAATCCACGTATGACATTTGTGTGGTTTCTTCATCAAAAAGTAATTTTTACAAGACCATTTTCAACCTCTCTATATCCCCTGGAACAAGTTGTTTTTGTCCATTTTAGACAATAACAACCTCTGTTCTCTCCAATTTCCCTGCATTGCACTTCAGAAAACAGACTCAAACATGAAAACTGATTGTGATTAGGTGCAATTACACAATGTAATTGCTGTTTTTGTATGTGTAGTTCATAGAACTATGTTTCCTTTGGACAGTTCAAAAACCACAGTTCATGTTCAGGCCAAAAGCGAATTAATTTGCAATGCCGAAAAGTGACACGTGGCCTGGAGGCGTTGCCGTGGAAATGATGGGAGAGATGGACAGTGCTGAAAGTTGTGACAGCGTTGTCAGCATTAATTCCTGCTTTGTGAGTTCCGCTTTCATTCTAAAAAACACACCTCATGTACAACATACCAGTTGCATACAGACGTGTTAAAACAAGTGACTATACATCTCTTTTTATGATTGCAGAGTGATGACAGCCTGGAGTACCTCTCTGCTGAAGAGAAAGCTTGTCTCATGTTCTTGGAGGAGACCATTGAGTCTCTAGACATGGAAGATGACAGCGGTCTGTCCAATGATGAAGCAGAAAATTATCCTGCACCTGGAAATGTGGCCACCAAAACAGCTTATCTCTCTGATTCCATGGAACAGAGCAAGTACAAAGGTCAGTCGTATTCTTGTTGATTTGTACAATAAATCCCAGGAGCATGAATATGAAGGTCAACTTCCGTTTCCTTTTCAGACATCCCAAAGCATTGCATGGATGATCCTAGGATGTTTGGCAACTCAGAGCACAATCAAATCTTGAATTACTTGGTCCCAACACCATTTGTTCTGGCAAACGGCAATGCTCATATCCCTCTCAAACCAGGAACAGCGGCTTCCAAAGAGAAACAGCAACCCAAAGAGGAGACTAAGCTCAAAAGTGACAAGAACAGCCCTCACGTTCCATCAGAGGTGAATGTAGTTGTTATTCCACCTCCATTCACAATTAAACGCAGCAGTGAGAGAGATCAAGGGCTGAAATATGACCAGGCCCCTCGGGGGCCTCTGACCTATGAGGGTCTGGTGCAGCTACGTGCGAGGGTATCCTCAAGAAAAAGCCCTGAAGATGAGACACAAGCTGCTACACAGCAAGATCCCAATTGTTCTAATGATGGGACCCATATGTTCTCACAGAACACTCAACCCAGACAAAACCAGAGCAGCAAGATCAATCCTCCAGCCGTGGCCCCCAAACCCAAAAAGATACCTTCACACATAGCTGGTCGGAATCACAAGGGAACCACTGATCCTAATGCAGACTCCACTGTGCATTGTTTATCTACATCCCCTGGAAGCAGAGGTTTGATGAAACCAGAGAAAGTGAGGCTGGAGGCTTTGTCTAAACTGGGCCTCTTAAAGCAATCTGATGCAAAACCATCCACCAAAGGATACCCCACTGAAACTCATATGCCTAATCTTCTTCAGCCTTCTTCCAGCACAATTCCAGACTTGCAAAATAGACCATTTCCCCCTTGTGCTGCTGAAAGGAACCAAAAAATGAGAAATCAACCAAGTCTTGGCAGCAACATTTATCATCAATGCTCCATGACTGACTTAACTACGGCTTCTTCTCCAGCAGGGAATACAGCTGCTATGCTGGAGAGATCTGGAATGGGCTTGGGGAGCAGTGTGTGCAACTGTGAGCTTTCTGACTCTCAAAGCTCTAACAGTTCGGTTTCTGAGAACCACCACCAACGTTCCTTCACAACAGCAATCACAAACAACCCTGGAAACATTACAACTCCATTGTCTACTGAAAAAACCCAAGTATCAGGACAGCCATCCACTGTTCCTCCTGTACCACACAAATCCTTACATGGTCCCTGCTTAAATGTGTTGAAGGTCCCCAAAATGGGTGAGGACCGGCGCGAGGCCCTGCGAAAGCTAGGATTGCTGAAGAACTGATAGTGCTGACTAGGCCTGTCACGATAAACGATAAATAAATTAATTGCTTGATAATTAAAATGAGGTCGATAATTTTCTGCCCGCGATCGTTTTCATTTGCATACTTGTTTGCTTTCCTCGTGTTTTCTCTACCAAAAACTCTATTGACATGGACTTCACTGTGGTGCATTGGTCTCTACCGCCCCCTCTCGTTTCCTTAGGGTAATGAGGCATGAACTCTCCTGTCCGTTAGCTAGCCACATGGTGAGAAAATTCTAACATTAGTTGAGAATCGGAGAAAGCCGGTGTCAAAGCCGAATGCGTCAGCTTCAGTGTGGGAGCACTTTGGATTTGAACCGAATGGACATGTTGAAACACTGTGCTAGCTGGTATGTCGCATTCGTGGTAAAACAGTAGCGAGGGCAGGGGTGAACAAACTGAAACTAAGCCCTGCGAGACACGTGCTTCCCTTTGGTCTTTTTAATCCGGCCCAACAATGACCGGTGTCTCGTCTCGGGCCATTAAGTCGCGGTGCTGAGCCGGGTGGGACCGGGCACGCAGTATGAAGTTACTCAAATTAGGTACGGTTTTAAGCTGTGAATACCACTTACAGGACGGGAAGTTTTTTTTTTCAGAGATCAGGCCAGAAGAGCCAATCCCTGCCAAAAAAAACCCAAAACATCATACTGCGTGTTTGGCTCTCTCAGCTCCCACACGGCTCTTTGTTTATCATCATGTGTAGAATCATATTTTAGCCAAACATGGCTAATTTTAATGCTTTGTGTGTTGATAAGCCCTTAGATTTTTACAGTTGATTTATATACAAATATTTGAATTTTATATTTTTATTTTTGGCTGTTTTGCTTATATATTATAATGTTTATGATTGACAAAATTCAGGTCTCACACCAAGTGTTTCCTGCCATGTCGGTCTTTAACAAAATTGAATCTAAATTTTAAAAATGCCTTTATAGGATTATTTTACATTTACATAAATACTTACTGTATATTGTTGTACTTCTGATTATCAGTAGCAGCTTTTCAAAAATATATAATTTAATGCTTTTTCCAATGGGAGAAAATTAATTTTGCACAGAACTAATTTCAGATTCAGATTTTTTCATGTGGCTCCCTATAGAAATGTATTGCCCAGCACTGAGCAAGAGAATGTTTAGCACAGCCAGACACACTGCTACTCCTGAGAGATCCTGCCTTAAGCCACACAAAGTCAAGGGATGCTGACTGCCTTACAATGTCTTCCAGTCCCAGTGTTATATGTTCTTTAGAAGTCAGGGTTTATGGATCTTTGAAAGGGTGTATTTGCATTATTATGTCATTATCATTTCATCAGCTGAAAATGGACACAAGGACAATATTATGGTTTATCACAATCATTTCTGGGACAAATTATCGTCCAGCAAAATTTATCGTTACAGGCCTAGTGCTGACACCTAACAGCACTGAATTGAATTAATTTCTTTTTGACTGCTGTCCTGTCTCTTCTTCAGAATTTAGATTTAGATGCAATCGATTAAATATCACCTTAATGCCTTTGATTGAGACTGATATCAGAGACCTGTTTGTACATAGGGTTTTGTTTCTTTATATGTTTTTATATGTATTATTGTGTCACAGCTTAATAATTTGTGTTATCCCATAGTGCTTAATGGAGAGGTTTGTACTTTGTTTCTTTCCTGAAAGAAAACAGCAGTGTGTATATACCACCTTTCTCAAATCCATCTTTAACTTTGTCCTCTGATGTGGTTTCTTACTTATGCAGTGTTTAAGTGAAATCCATACAGCAAATCTATTCACATAGTTTCAAAAACAAAATTCTTGCCACAATGTCACCTGCACTTGCTCATGAATAGGCCCACAGTCTGCTGGTCTGAATGTTGAATGTTGGCGCCCCCAACAAGCCCTGGATGTCTTTAGGTGCACTCTGCTCTCCATTAGATCACCTATCAGTGATACTCCTCATCTTACCCACTAAGTGAATGAGGGCATAGTCAGCGCTGGGTGGATTAGCAGATTATCTCAGGTTGTGACCAACACCTGACCACACTCAAACAAAAGGCCACTGTTCATATTACCTCTCAGATTCATCACCCACTAATCATAGTATGTGTTTGGGGAAATTTGACTTGCTTTTATAAAATTAACAGTTCTGGTTCTGCAATCTAATTGCTTGAGCCATGTTCAATTTTGGTTTACACATTTACATGACCATAAACATCATTTGAATTCTGTATTAATGTTATTAAGAATCATGTTGCTGTTTATGGAATAATTTTTGACCACTAAGTACCTAAAGCCTGCTGTTGACAAACCACATTTTATATCCCCCAGGATGCGACCACTGTGTCTGATTAGAAAATTCTGTTATTTTAATGTAATTGCTGACATTCAATTAAACACACACATCTATAAGGCTTGCATTGTTAATTTTAAGAAGTAATAAATCAATTGCAGAAAACGGTTTGTTCCCCTAGCTACGCTAAAATCACTCTCATGCACTCGCTTATTGTTTTATTCAAACATTTGACTGGTTCACTTTACAGCAGTGTTTTCACAAAGCCCACGGACAACATTAGTTGCTATTGTCACAGTGGTGTTAGATCTGATAGTGCAGTATTATGGCTGGCCTTTATCTTTGCTTGAGGCTGGACCTTTGCATATTGAATGTTTCATGTCTTCAAAAGTGACATAATTGCTGCTGGCAGTGGCACATAAGCCAGAAGATGAAATCAGCAATCTTACAGGGGCAGGATCTAAGCTTCCGCTATAATTGCTGACTAACATTTCTCCACAAATTATTTTGAAATTTGGTCATTTATGTCACTCCAAGCCCATGTTTAGTTTAAAAATGGATTTTCTCCTCAGCCACTTCCATCACTTTCACTGTAGGTAGTCTTTTAAAGAACACCTCTGTCCGCCTCATAATACTATATAAAGCCCTCATAAATCAAATGAAACTTAAAGACTTTAGACTGATTGGATTTCAGTTTTCGAGATGTTAAGTGTCTGTTTTCACCTCTCTTTTTTTACTTACATTTACAGCCTATAACTTTATCTCCATCCTTATAGTTTCAGTTTTTTAGTTATCTATATAACTGGAATATAAAATAAGCTTGATGTTTAACTGCATTTTCAATGCAATGCTTTTTATGTAGCTGTTAATCAGCAATGGCTATGTCGACAGAGCCAACATTACCTGATTTTTCCCTGACCTAGCCGTGCTAGGCTATTTAATGGGTTCAAAGACTACAGACTAGGCAAAAATCAATGAAAATTGGGTAGGTAAGGAAGATTCATTCAGATATTACTATTTGGAACCCACCTAGACTGGCTAACCCTACAAAGATGGCAAATGAAATATTAGGTAACTTATTGTATTTGTGGTTCTAGTTTGCTTCAGAAATTTTGCACTGCAGCTACAAGACATGCCTGAAAAGTCACACACTGTTTGACATACCGTTGCCTTTAAAAATTAACTAAAGTTTGATCAGATTTAATTTTCAGGATGCCTGCCCCTAAGCTGGCTACAGACATGTTGCATTGACGTACTAAACAGATCAGCTTGACAGCCATTGGTAAAAAAACATTTTATGCACATCACTATAGGTTTAACCATAATGACATTTTCACCCACTCAGATTGAATATTCCTCAGATGCCCTTTCCAGCTGTAGCTACAATTGAACAAGATGCTACAATTATAAACAAATGTATTGAATGTCATGTGAATATATTGCTTATTGCTTAAAAGATGGAATGTTAATAATCAGAAATAATAACCATAGAGCTAGGTATGTAACCATAGAGCTAGTAAGTAGATGCTTGAAAGGCTAGTTTTACACTGACCATCTTAACTCACCCTGTCTTGGTGTGCTGTCAATTATACATAAAAGCCTGCAGGCTTCACATCTTCCTGACCCTTTGGTTTCCTTTTATCGTGGATGTCCTGCCTTAAGGAGTGTGAAGGTATAATAAAATTAGGAATGAATAAAAATAATGCTGCACTTTTTCTTACTTGATCTATTTAATAGAGAAAAATACATTATCAGAGAAGAGCAGTAGAAATGATTATACAAAGATAAATAGTATATTCAATTGGTTGATCCATTCACATTATGGGTAGAAAAATGCTAGTGCAATTCCATAGTAACAGGTAGCATTGACATTAGGAAGTATTCTATTATGACCTTTTACAAAACTGGAGTGGTCATTTTACTTTGATATCATGACATTCTAGTAAAAACCACTTTAAGAGTAAAATATTTGAGCATGATCACAAATAATAATATATCTAAATAACATAGAAACAATGACACAAGTCATCCTCACAAGTCAAGTTACTGAGAGTTTTAGTCTGCACTTATAGCAGAAAAAACGCTCGTTAGCAGCAATACTCATGCTCTAGACTGTGTTCTGACATTATAAGGTGCGCAAAGGTCAGCTGCTCGCTCTCCTTAAGGACAGAAGATGAACAGAAATGGATCATCACCAGTCAGTTGCCATCACAAAAAATCTGCGTTTTGCTCTTCTTACGCTTGCCTTTGCCACTGACAGGCAGGATCCCCAGGGACTCCAGACGAAATGGACGAGGAAGGAGGGCCTCAGATGCAAGGCTGGATCCACTGGACGTCTGGTGGGATGATGAATTACCTGTTGCAGCAGAAAGACAGTCCGTGCATGTTTAAACCAAGATGCTTAAAATGCAAGTTATAATCAGGGAATGTCAGGAACCAGATTATAAAAATAAACTGCACAGTCACTTAAGACCCATGCTTCATAAAGATGTGTGCATGAGAAGAATATTTAAAATATGTTTAAAGGAAGTTTACATTTAAATGATCTGTAATAACTTATTTAAAAAATATTATAAGGGTTTTTTTTATGTTCTTCCCATCCATATAAATTCTTTGCAAAGCTCTCCAAAAACCATTCAATGAAAAGGATAAAAGAAAACAAATATGCTTTCTCTGTTGCACTGTGATATGCTCGTTTTTAGCACTTTTATTTTTCAAAGTGTATGAATTTCAAGGGCTGAAATATACCCCCTACTTGACTTCTGCACAAATGGTCAAATCAAAAAATTGATATGCACTTCAAAGACATGGCCAGAAGTGACAGATGTAATTATATAAACAGGGTAATGTGTAGTGTTATAATGTGCTAATAGGGCTCCTGCTCTTACCCAGGGTCTTCTTAGCATCTCCTGAGAAAAGTGGAGTCGTCCTCTTCTTCCTGAAGTAGTTGCTGGCAATGTTTTCACTGTCACTTCGGTTCAGCATCTCCTTATAGCGGTCCTCCTCCTCCTAGAAACAACATTCACATGACAAACTATATGCTAGATTACTGGCTGTGTTTATGGAAAATGGGGTCTGTGGTTTCGTACAGGTATACTATATGTTCAAAACTTTTGTAAATTATAAGCTAACATTTCATTATATTTACAGGCCTAGTTCAGAGGTAGGACTGCAGTGAGTGTGAATACCATGAAGGGCTCAGCTGAGTCTGAGGCTGAATTCCTCCGTGCCGGTAGTCTGGAGGAGTTGCTCACAGCTGAAGGAGGAACTGCTGAGAGCAAGAAACACTGTAGTCATTAATTAACTTCCAGTCAAAAGCTTAAACTCTCAACCGAACACCCATTAGCTAAAATCCCTAATTCCCTATTACCCATTGATACACACCTGTCAAGCCAAAACAATTTGGCACCAGTATTTATTATACCACTGCATATAAAGCTTTCATCTCTCCTATCCACAGAGACTTTGTAGATTTTAAATAGGTAACAGCATATAGTGTCAGAAATCACATAAATCAATCTATTCAAGATTACATAACTGTTAGATAAGGTTATCTATTAAACGAAAACAACAATCGTTTGGCACACAGCAGGACTTTATTAATCCAGCTTCACACATTTCTTCAGGCCCTCATCCTGCAGTAGTCCTGACTTCACCTGCAGGTAGCGCTGTTTTCTGCACCAGCACTTCAGGCAGCCTCCAGACTCCACTGTCCTCATCCCACACTGTTTCCCTCCGCAGGCGATCTAGGTTGCTGTAGTTGCAGTCCCGGCGCACCAGGCCCACCATGCGCTCCAGGATAGCTTGCTGCAGCTGTGTCTCACGCTCCAGACGCCTAATAATGGCCAGGTAGTCATCCCGCTCTGTCTCAAACTCTGCCTGCAGGTCTCGAATCTCTAGTTTGGCGGCTTTGAGCTGTTACAGAGACAATTAGCAGAGCAGAATCAATTAAAGCATGTTCAGTAAAACATTTAACCAAAATGATTATTGCAAGGAAGAATTTGAAGTACATTGAAGTTACATACAAATTGATAGGAGTTGTGTTATTTTGGGACTTTGCTTTCGCTCTCATACCCATCCCATGCTTACACTGCGCGTTTAACACACGTGAAACCGATGCGCCATCCAGCCCTGTGTGTTGGAACCCGAGTCGGACACAGAGCTTGATGAACACAACATTTCATGTGTGACTTGCCTTTGCCTGTAGCCATAGTGCTCTGTATCTTATTCATGCTCAAAAATGTGGCAGACAAAAATGGTGGATCTTTAACTAATCTAGTAGATGGGCGTTCAACAGATAAGGGGGGGTTATATGCAAACTTTCCAACTCTTATGTAACAATGGGGTAGCCATCTAAATGGTTCATAGGAGCAGATGATTCCTGAAAAAATCTTTCCACTGATTCACAGAAAACAGATGGAGGTTAATTTTTGTGCTTGTAGTTTTTATAGAGACCCAAATGGAAATACAAAAGGATGCAAAAAGTGAGTTTTGCATAACATTTCCTCTTTAACAAGCTAATGCTTTGCAGCATCAATTAGGAAGAAAAACCCTACAATTCAGAGCCCCTGAAAAAGTAAGGGTTACATGTCTTATGTCCATGCATTAAAGTTATGGTTATTGTCCAGAACAATAATACAATCATAAAGGGTCACAGTGGGTGCACACTGTTGTCTATGAATGATTGATTGTGTTCTCATGGTTTGTTGGAATCTAAACCTCTCCGCTGTTCCATTGCAGGCATGGATTAATATCCATGTTATAATGTAATAAATTATTTAGAAAATTAGAAAATATTGCGAATCTCTTAAATATGAATTTGATCACTTTAATAAAACATATGACCCTGAAGACTGACAAAAAATGTTATGATATATCCAGATGCACACAGATGCTCTTGCTCCCTCTCTTTCTTACAATGATGCTGAAGTCCCACCTTGTTCTGTGTGCTCTCGAGATGTTTGTTCTTGGCGTGGACTTCCTCCTGGATGGAGTCGTAGACATTGAGCAACACACTGTCACTGTCCTCGCTGCCCTGGCTCAGTGCCTCAATCAACTGCTTCTTCCTCTGGTTGGCTAGAGTCTTCCTCTGTCTCCGCCGCTGCCTCAGCTCCTCGTTCCGCACCTGCTCTCCCCCAACAAACTCCTGCTCCAGCTGCTGAAGTCTGAGGAAAAAATCAAAACCCCCCTCTGCTGAATCTACTCAGTATTCTTTATTATCAGGTGTTTGTCAACATCTTGTTTTATGCTGAAGAAAAATACATACACAAACAAACACATGTAGTAACTTTATTTGTTGTGGCAGAGGAGAGGCTAATAAAGGACTACTGTACTAAACTAGGTGTGGAGCCAAAACACTGAGGCTCTCCAAGCCAGTTGAAGGATGATTTTGGCTTGAGAGAAGCTTGCCTGGAAACCTGGGGAGAGAACCTGATTGAGAGCAACAGCAGGCTAAAGGTTTGGTATATGGATATGTTTAGCTTATATGTAAAATAAAATCTTTGTTATGCACTGATTTCTCTTCTGTGTGTGTTTTTCTTGCTTCTTCCTAACTTTCCCACCCAATGTGGATCAGCCCCTTCACAGTCTGGCACAACATTATTATACCTAAAAATCTGCTATACTGAGACTAGATAATCATCATAATCATCATCATCTTCGTCATCATAATTATTACTATGTATCATTACAGGTACTCATCACTTTACCTCTCCAAAACATGTTTCTGATCCAGGGGGCCTGGTGTAGCAACAAGCACCATGTCTCCCTCTGGACCTGCTCTAATGCTGCCCTCTTGAGTGCACTTGTTCTCCTGTAAGAAATGGTGCGTGTGTTCAATATGTTTCAGTGAAAACTACTGTTGTTATATGCACAGACATTTTTATACTGATACACCGAGGGAATCAATCAAGATCAGATTAAACAAAAATGAATTTTTTAAATGGTAAAATTATTATTTATTGTTCTGCCCAATGTGCACTTTTCTGAATAAACAGCCATTTGCATGTTAGGCAATTAATGATATTTAGACAGACAAATATAATTATTAAAGAGCAAATATTTTACGCTGTAATTTTGGCACATATAAAATACCCGAAACATGCTAATGTTTTTTTTTTTTTTAAGTAATAGAAATTGATCAAAATTGGCCACTGGGCAAAAATTGCCTGTAAAAACAAAAACAGTATTTTAAGGGCATCCCTAGATCCCCCATCCCCTTTAAACATTTTCCATCAACAGGAGAAAAACTGTACCTTGAGTTCCTCTTCAGCAATGTCTGAAGGCACTGGTGTTGACTCCTTGATAGAGTCTATCTCTTCTTTGAAAGAGTTATCTGCTGGAGAAAGTCTGTCAGTATGTTAACAGTGACACCAGAAAAAGGTTTTGACAAAGTAAGCAATATTCCTGAACTGATTCTTCAAGCATCATTTTCTTGTTGGTTTTCTGGTAGAGTTTCATTGTAGCTCTAATCATATCCAGCTGACTGAACACCCTTCAAATGTTCCTGAAAGCTTGCTTTACTTTCTCAGGCTTGTTAACCAGTGTGGGCAAAGAATTCGAAATCACCTCGTGTACAGGAATATTAATGTACGGTCAGTGTAGAAACTGTGAAGGCTTTTATCTAAATATGTTAGATTCAGCATACAGCACCGCAAGCCATTAGAATATGCGTTCTAAACTTTGAAAATAATTGATATTTATTATTGAATTATGAATAATGTTAATTAGTAAAGACTGTATTGGCTGCACTTGATATGCTTCATTGTAACACTACCAGTCTTAAGTGCTTGGCTAACTCTGGACCTCTCCAGACTGGACAGCTTGATTTCAAAGGATGTTCTCAATGTAGCGATGTCCTCCTGCAGCTTAGCTTTGGATTCCTGCTCTGCATTGTACTCTGCTTGCAGCCTGGCAAGCTTCTCTTCATAGTCCTGCACACAAATAGCAGAAAGTAAAGAAACCCATAAAGAGCACAGTCTCATGTACATATCAAACATAGTGGTGGGATTTCGTTTTTGTCTAAGTTGGCTTCATCTGGGACTGGGAAAACAACAACGCTAAGTGATTAACGAGATGTTCCACTTGACGTGACAGCTTCGTGTCAGTCTAATCTTCCTCCCACCTGCTTAATCTTCTCCTTCTCAGCTTCGCTCTCCACAGTGCTGCTTTGTGGTCTGGACTGGACAGCTATCACCCCCTCTGATTTCTGACTTGCTAACAAAGCGGACACTGTAAATCAAGAAAAGGGCTCAGAATGTACACTCTCTCTTTGTAAAGGCAATACATTTCTCAAAAGAAATTCACAAGATCCTTATATGGAAAACATGAAAAGAAAGCTCACATTTAATAAAATCCAGTGGAAACCAGTTAGCACTAGGTTAATATGAATTGCTCAATTGTTAGGCATACCCCTGAATATGGGTTGGGCAATACAGTACTTAAAAAAAACAACAACTGCATGTTTCATTATAAAGACAATATAATTAGGCCTGTTCGACTGAATTTAGCGCAGCCTAGTTTGTGGACTGGGTAGAAATCAATTGTACTCACATGTTATGATAGTATTTTTAAAAATGTGTCATTATTACTTTTTTATTTTGTCCGTTGCAATTAAAAATCATGCCTCAAAAAGTATGACACATACCGTGTACAGTGATGTTAAACTTTTGTTATATCACCCCTCCTCTACTATTTAACAGAACTTTGCTTTATATTCAGTAGATGTCTCTGAAGTAGAGCCTGAAAGTCTTGTAATGTGCATTTTTGTGCATTTTCATTTTGTGTGTGAGTTTACATGTAAATATACATATTAGGGTTTATAAAGCTCTGAAAAAAAATTAAGAGAGCACTGCAATTGATTTTTAAATCAGCATCTCTATGAATATTAAAAATGTCAGTGCCTGTTAAATTCCCACACAAACACCTCACACTGTTTAATGAGGTACAGATCACCTGAATCAAATCTTATTTAATGAGGAAAAGCAAAAAAGCACTGCTGTAATCAACACTTTCCTCTTGCAATATGACCAGTTGGATGGCAAAACACAAAAAGGCAATTTGTTTGAGAATGAACAAGATTTTTTTCCTTTTAATTATTGGAGTTATGTAAACACTGCATTTCTCTTGTTTGATGTATCATCATTTCCTTTCAAATTATGCTTTCTCCTATTTGAAAATGAGGAGAAATTATGTCAAGATTGTACTTGAATGTATAAAAAATAAAACCTGAGAAACTGAACATTTTTGCAGTGGTCTCTTTTTTTTTTCTTCTCCAGAGCTTTATATTAGCTTATTTTCAAAATATGTTATACGGCTGGGGCCACCCAAACTTCTGCATGTAACTGTATTTATAGACTACCCAGCTATAAAGTGTGTCTCAAGCGTGGGAGAATTTGGGCATTCAATTCGCTCAGTGATGGCAGCCATCGCTTGATAGCTACAGAGCCATGCAAAAATAAAAAATTTGACACAAAAAATATGCTGTCAAATATATCTGTAGAAAGGAGACTGCCCCTTTAAAATCCATTGGTGGCTGCTTCAATTCTTACAGTTAAGGCTGGCAGTGCCCAGCTGGCCAGAGATGAGCGCTCGTAGTTGCTTGATCTCCTCTTGGTACTCTCGCAATAGTGCATCCTTTGGGTCCTCGTTGATGCGGGGTCGGTTTTGGATGCTCTTGGCACGGTTGGCATACCGCAGGGTACTTAGGCTCTCCTCGTAGTTGTTGTCAGCAGGAGAGAGGCAAGCCACCATTAGTGTGCGTGTGTTACCACCCAAAGAGTCTTGCAGCAGTCGTGTCAGCTTAGAGTCACGGTACGGGATGTGCTTAGAGCGACCATCAACTAGTGCAGAGATAACATTTCCCAGGGCGGACAGAGACAGGTTGATTTTGGTCGCCTCCTGAAGACGGTCACCTGTGGCGCCGGTCTTGGACTGCCTCTCACTGCCAGCCAGGTCCACTAAGTTGAGCTTCCCAGCTCGCAAATGGTCCTCTCCTGCAGCATCTGGGTTTGTAACAGAAAGACATGCATTTAATTTAACCACAAGTACCAATGAAATGTCATGAGGGTTTAGAATGGTTAAGCTATTGAAAATGTAAAAAAAACCCTGTTTCCTACTGTCCCCCTTTTTATATTTATTGAAAAAAAGGTAATCATACAGCCCATGTCATACATATTATAAGTATATGGCCTACTTCATGAATTTCCCAGTTGGTGCATGTTCGTGTGTGTGCGCGTATTTGATCGTGATCTCACACCTGTATTGCAAATCTCCAAGTAGATGGTGAATATGGAGTGGGAGCGAGATGAATCTTTATTCATGAGTGTGTATCCCACCGAGCGATTTTTCCAGCCCAGATCCATGATTCGTTCACACTCCCCCACGCTGTGCACCGTGTGCATAGACAGGTCTCGCACATACACACCCCACTCAGGGTGCTCTTTCAGCTGTTCAACATACACAAATAAATATCTGCTATATCTGACCCAACAGTGTAAAATCCCTCCATAATTATCTTATTCAGTTACTTTAATATGTACACATTGCTAATACATGTGAACGGTTGCTCACACATAGAAAAGCATTACTAATATAGTGGGATACTCTGGATCAGCCACAAAAGAGCCTGAAGACACCATGTCCAATTTCAAGCATCGACTCATAGTGAGTTTGTGACTTAACTTCAGAAATTCAGTACATCACTCACACTCTTGTGGCTAAATACAATCAAATAGCAATGTTCCAAAGCATTCCCAAAATAGTAGAGGCTGTTACTGAAGCAAAACCAGGGCCAACACCCTTTTAATATCTACAGATATTTGGACACACAGTGCACAATTCATTTTTATGTTAATATTTTCTCATACCAGTGTAGGTCACACTGTTGATGCATTTTTTTCCATTCATATTCAATTAAAAAATTCCAATCCTATGATGAAAGGATGAAATGTTCACACCATGTACTGAGCAGTTGGTTCTTTCAAAATGTGTATAAAAGATTTTAAAAAATTAAGGTTATGATTGTTCTTTCTGTAGCAACAATAAATAACAAATCCCAACATACCTCCAACTTTTGTTTGCTGTCTTTCCCCAAAAGATCCCTTATTTCCTCTTTGTAGATCTCAAGGTAGGAGACCCGCACAAGGAACTTTGTGTCTTCTGCACACTTAAACAAACAACCCATCATTTAGCCATATATGCACCCCACCATATTTATCTACCTTGCTTTGTTGTTGACTTTTTTTTCCAAAATATCCTCCATTAATAAATCAATACATTGTTATTGTTAAATAAATGTCCATTTCATAGGACTAGTTTCCACCATTACAGTATATTTTGATATACAAAACTGTTTCTCAGTCTCGCCCTATGCCTTAGACATAGGTCGAAAAATTTACTGAACCAACTTGAGTCAAAGGTAATTATCCAGTCTTGCAGAAAGGGAAACATCCATACATTTAATGCACCGATTCTTTAGCGAATTTGATCAAAATCCTGTCAAGCTTAGACAGTTTCCTCACCAAGTCTCAGAATGTCACAAAATGCTACACAGTTAATGATTTCATGACTGCAGTTAACTATTTTCTGATATGAACAATCCTCATGTTTCATTCTGCATGTGAAAGTCAATTGCATGAAACATGAGGAATCTTTTTTATTTTTCAAAGAAAGAAGACACCTAAACCAAAACAAAATCAATACTTTTGCCACTGGTACCATACTACAGCTTTTTAGAGTACCAACTATTATTTACTCTTCGTATTTATGTGGCATGATATATGTTCCCTCTACCAAAAAGTGATATTCCTCATGTTACTGACTTCATAAAAGTAAATAAAAACCATAAGAAAGCACCCTCATCAGTCCCTCAGTGCAGTGTGTCCTGAAGCAGGTTATCCATATATTTCAGAAGTTGCCATGAAAACATACTATAGTAAAAATGGCCTACCATCATAAAACAGAAAATCCAGAGCTGGACCAGGGAAAAAAAACCAGGGAAAGTTCTGTTTCATGAAGCTCCTTGACTGGCAAAGGAAACTTATAAACAAACTATATTCTATTGAGAAATAGATTAATGGATTCTCTTGCCTGTTTCATATATTGTCCTTGCAAATGTATACCACTTTATACTGGTAAGAACTACCCTCTTTGTACCTTTAGTTTATACAGTAGGGATATGTAAAATTGCTTTGGTGGTCGTGTAACGTCTTATTAAATTAATCTGGGAGGGCCCTTTACTAAATTATTTCAAATTTTCCACCCATGAAAATATTTTGCCCAAGTGAATTTATAGATAAAATAAGAAGATATAAGACTTGACACCACTATGTATCCATGATTCTGAGGTTCCCTACCTGAATGGTCTCAAAGATGTGCTCAAAGGCTCTGGGTATAACCCCTCTCTGAGCTGGGGGGTCCGCAACACCTTGCATGGTGAAGGACTTGCCACTCCCAGTCTGTCCATAAGCAAAGATTGTCCCATTGTATCCCTCAGTTACTCCCTATTGAATGAAAGAGCAAAGAGATTTTTCTGCAGGCATTTTTTAAATTATAAAAATATATATATTTTATATATGGAGATACAAGGTTTTGACTGTCAGATCAGGTCACACAGTCTTCATTGCAGTAGATCAAGTGACAAGGGAATAAATATATGGTCCTTTCTTCTGTGTTACAGAAGTTAGTATAATAAGGCATGGAGACGCAGTCAAACAACGAAGTTCCATTAAAGTGGTCCGTCCTTTAGCCTATTAGAGGAACACTGGAAAAAATACCTCAACCAGGGGATACGTGATTTCGTTGTACAACTGCTCTGTGGTTTGATCGATGAAATAGGTCCCATCAAATGTAAATTGTTTGGGTGGCTCCTCAGTTGCTCCTGGTTTCTGAATAAAACACTGACACCGGCTGGATTCAACAGATACCACCATCCTACAGTTGAGAGCCTTCTCTCTGTCATTCAGAGGCCGACATCTAATAATCACCTTCACAGATTCTGAGGCCATCTTAAAGTGCGGTAACCTGATCAACCTGTCCTCGGTTTTCCTGCAGTGACATTAATATGACAGATATTTTAATTATTACAATCTGTATACAATAATAAAACTACTCTATTGTGTCAGCAGGGTATGTTTAAATCAGCCTATGATCTTTATCGTACTGTGAGAGAGATGGAACCATCATGTGTATGTATGTATGTGCATATACGTTCACATACACACACGTATATATATTAAAAAAACATGTACATATACACATACCATAAAACATTCTCGAGTCAAACAATAACTTGTTTTTTCTCTAGCTTTCTTCTGACAGTTTAGCTTATTTTAGAAGAAGGCAAAGGATAGAGATTGCTGTAGGAATAGCCAGTCAGACCACTAATTCTAGTTTTATTCAGCCTAAGCAACTTATAATCATAAAAGGAAGATCTTACAGTTCTGTTTGTCCAAAAGGTTTTCCAAAAGGTATTACTGAGCAAAACATCCAATCCGACGCCACATACCTGGTTTCGAAAATTCACCGCTATAGCTAATCGACCATTTTTCCTCTGGCCAAAGCGTTCTACGTTGCTTAGCAACCCAACCCGGCCTGCTCCGGTTGGCTGTTTTTAATGATCCAGGGTCAGTATTTCCTTAGAAGCGCTGCATTTTTGCTTCGTTACACAGTACCACAGAACTGATCTCAGTTCAGATAAGTGTTTCTGCATTTCCAATATATTTTACAGCCAAATCCTTGCTTTATAATGACTCCCACAACACAACGTACTGTAAAAACTACGTTTATATAAAGTACTGTGGTGAAAGCTTACAACAAACAGAGAAAGGCAAAAATCGCCCTTTTTCTGAAAGTGCTACAGTAGGTTTCTGATTTTAAAAAAATGTACACAAATGTTCAGAAAAGGTAAGGAAAGGACTGGTGGAAAACTTCCACCACTTACATCACGAGGCAATTACCACCCTGCAGCAGAGCTGATCACATTACAGTTCTCCATAATCTGACACCCAGGACAAAACAGACTGTTGCACACCACTAACGATTTTTACACACCATTTACATTGTATCTGTTATGTTCTCCCTTAAAAGGAACTTTTCTAGATGCCAAAACAGATCCTACAAATGATACAGCTCTGCTTATGCATAAATCACTCTTTAAAATGTATAAAAATGAATGACCTTACATTTGAACATCCATAAAATAGACTGTCAAAGTCAGATAACCTGTCAGATTTATACATGGGTTGCATTGTTCAGTGCTCATCTGTTCTAAAGAAATATGTATAACTAAAGAAAACTAAATAATGAATAAAAAAAAACAAAAAAACATTCATAACAAGGCCAAATATCCCTCCACCCAACAACCCTTGTGCTTCAAGTGCATCTTGTGGGCCAACTGGCAGAACATTTGTGTCCGTTTCTGACAAAACAAGGGACAAGCAAGTGCGAAATAAATTGAGGGAGAAATAAAGTGAAAGAGGTACCCATATTAGTGAGTGGTTTTCCTTTAAAAATGATTGTTTAAATCCCACAGAACAATTACCGTAAAATGATAAAGTAACATAATTTAGACCCAGCACTGGTATTTGCCATGTCGTTTGCTTCCTTGCTGTGAACGTGGATTTTGACTCTTGCTTGTGTTCTCCTCCCATTCGTAACAGTGATTGACGCGAGCACAACTCAGTGCACACTCGAACTCTCCTCTGCATTCCGTGTAGTGCTCGATCAAAGCTGCGAGACTCTCAAACTTAATGTGGCATTTCTGCACAAAGTAAAAAAAAATGTATAACTTGACACCTGAAAACAGCCATTTTAAATCATATCATTATTCTACTGTTACAAATAATGTGTCAATTACAGCCATGCATGAACACAGCACACTGTGTGAAATTCTCTGCATTTAACCCATTCATCTAGTGAAGGAGCGGGCAGCCAGACTCTGCATCAAGGGAGCAGTGTGTGGGGATAGTACCTTGTTCAAAGGTACCTCAGAGGCTCCACTGGCAGTCCTGGGACTTGAACCCACGACCAACCGATCACAGGGGCAATTCCCTAACTACCGGCTGTCATTAACAATGGTCACTTTAAGCTACAGAATATACTTTATTGTGGATATGTTGCTTTAATTTTCGTTAAAAACTCTTATGTAAAAGACTTCTGGCCGACAGTTGTATGTTGCTGTAACCCTGATTATCTTTGGTGCAAGTAAACAGATTTTATGCGATTCACCATGAAACGCTCCATTTTGCTTTCTAATGTCAACAGGTGGGTTTGGTCAAATAGAACTTTGCTCACCTCAAGGGAAAATGTTCCGTTTGTGCTCTTAATAACCAGAGTGAGGAGGCCTGAAGGGAAGCGTACAACAAGAGATCCAAAACTGTTCTTATTAGTGTAAGGACACAGCAAGTAGGAACCAAGCACATCCTCAGCAAGCAGTGAAGAAGTGATGTCACTATAACACAAATGCAATTATTCAAATCAGTAAACAGAGTAAAACCCTTAAAAAAGGACTGTTTGGGCAGAAATCCTACAATTAAACTACATTTGAAACCACGTTGACCAAAGAGGTTTTGGGGATGTATTTACGAAGTTGTTTTAACTGTGCCTCAAATCTACCACTGTAAACTTAAACATATAATAGACATATTTTGGCTTACCGACCATATCAAGTGGAAAATGGTGGATTTTTTGCCAGAAACATTCCTTTAAGCTTCTAAATTCCTTTCAATTAAACACAACTGTCAAATTATTGGGCATTTTACTATATACAAGCTCTAGGTGGTACTGAGTTTATAAGCTACTCACACACTACCATGCCAATGTTACTTTTAAAATAAGAATGGTACAACACTTGGCTCTCCCACATACACTCCCCAACCCTGCTTTTCCAGGAAGTGTGTGAATTAAATGCATAGAGAAGATAAGCTATATCCTTGAAATGATATCCTGGCATATTTTATGCATCAGCAACATGCCCCGGAAATGATTTCAATAATATTAAGAATAGTTAAGGAAGGCTGGGCTGTATAAATGAAGAGACATGCAGCAGTGCACAGGGGCGCTTTACCTGGAGACGCCAGCCCAGCTCCACACGGCGTGAGCTAGTGCTTCTTCGGTTTCGGCCAAGCTTGGAGCACGCACTCTGCACACTGGTACGCTGTCCTGTGCCATGTCTGTTACTTACACACACACACATACACATACACAGACACACATACACAGACACACACACACAGACACATTTGAGACTCCCTCAGGTATCCATAATTAATCTTCTAAACAGTTTATTTGATTTGACAAAAATCCTGTTTCAGACTTATTCCTCTGATTTAATTTGAGGGCTGCCTGAAGAAGCACAAATAACTCAGCAAATAAAATCAGAAAAGCAGAAACAGCCATGAAACAGGCAAGTGATTTAATGTGAAAACGGCTGCAGTAGACACCCATGACAAAACCTGAAGAAAAAATAAATAAAAACATTCTCCCAGTGATGGCGTACCCTCTGTTACCAACCAACAGTGGTAAAGTGAACACTCAATCGTTACTCAGGGTCTGCATTACCTAAGGAATTCTTTCACTTTCGACAGCGTTCTTTGAACACTTGTCCCACCTTGTGGTGCATTCAGCCGGTCCTGTAGGTGCCGCTGTTTTAGAGGCGTACAAGTAAAGGAGCGGTAAGCGCCAGAGCGCAGCACTTTCTCCCTGATGGCCTTTTTACGCATAAGTATTGGGGAGGTGTGGAAAACGTCATCAGGACTGCCATGAGGCTCCGGGCAGGGCACTGAGAATTCCTGAATAACAAAACAAGTCATATGAAAACAAGCGTCATTGAATTTTTAACCTCATTTAGAAGAATAAAGAACACTTTTCCCAATTAAAATGTCTCTTAATGTGCATTTTGTGTGCCTGCTGAAATAGCTGAGGAAGTTCGCTTAAACATGAATGCTCGCAACAGAAACTGCTGGTGGCTGCTGTTCCTCAAAAAAAGAAAGCAAAAAGCTTTAAAAGGCAAAAAAACAGCATATGATTTTGTGCACTAACATGCTGGTGTTTCCTGTATGGCATGCATTATTATTGAAATCAATAGAAAAAAATATTTTCTTGACAGATTTTAAAATGTCTTGTGGGTGGCTTTTGTGGGTTCTTAGCCTTGTAGTTTAGGGTCCTCTGGCAAAGGGGCCCTCCTTAAATTGAAACCCACACCTACTTTAATAATTTAATACTTTACATTACTTACATTACAGAATCCAATGATCTTTTTCTCCTTGTGCTATCCTGCTTGCTGGCCCTAGCCTCACATCAAGTTCCCCCCTTTTGAGCAGATGTCCACAATGTTTTAAACAGTTTTCCTAATGGCATTTTGTTAACTGCAGAAACTAAAAGTATGTTTCCTGCACCACACGCCCCCCGCAAACCTTTGTTCCTGGCAGCACGCCCTGGGTGGGTGCTCTGCGGAAGGACACCAAGGCGCTGACGCTGAGGGGGAACCCCTGGTTCAGCAGGGAAGGGACACGAGAGGGCTTTTTCCCAGGCAACTCGCTGTGAGCCTCTTCTGGGTGCCTCTCCAGATAATACAGCTGGAAGCAGCGGCAAAGCAGCAGGTTCAGGAACTGAGCCTTAGACAGAAAACACACAAACAGAACGGGTTACTTATTATACTTCATAGTCACGAGCTGGTAAAGGTGTGGATGGTAGGACTGCAACTAATCCAACAAAGTCAATCGTATTCATGATAGTCCAAATAGTATTAAATACTGTCCAGTAATAACAAGTGTGGTGCATTGTTTAGCTAAACACAGGAGCACTGCAATGCGATATTCAGAGCCCTTTTGCAATACACCATAGGAAGTGTAAGAGGAGAGTGTTTTGTTTCACTGCAGCTTAAAAGAAGAAATCAGTTAACAGATCTATGATCTATGACCCACTGTATGATGGGTGAGTGGAAGTGAGTGGAAATGGCACAATGGAAAAGGGTCTGATTAGTCACTGAAAAGTCAGTGAAAAATAGTGTAATATAAATTGGACCGATTGAAAAACAAGATCATCAGTTGCAGTCCTAGTGGAAATGAGGCCTGTTTGTGTGAATACACACAGCTCTGGCATGCCGAGCCCTGAAGAGGTGGCAGTACAGCTGGGTGTCAGGGCTGCCAGGGTTGTGAGCGACGAATGCAAACTGGGAATCAGACGGTCGAGCGATGGAGAGCGAGACCCGGCGAAGAGCATGTGCCATCAGGAGAGTCTGAATAAAGACATCACAAAATATGTTTTAACAACCTTGTAAGATTAGATAAAAATATTTTTTTCTGTTTATTTGGAACAGTCACTCCTTACCCTGGTAATGCCCTGTATGTCCTGCATAGATGTTTTACCTGCTCAGACACACCTGATCCATTTAACTGAAACATCAGTGCTCTGCTCATAAACACATTTTGTAAGTTTGGACAAACTTTGAATTATACTCTTCAGACTTTTGAGAAAATTTGGCACATTACAAATCAAGCCCAAATTTTCCTTTCTTAAAGTCCACATCTTGGTGATGTCAAAACTGCAGAAACCTCAAAAGTGCCTGGTTAATATGAGCATTTTAGGAACAGACTTATTTGATTAAAAAGTTCTGTATTCAGCATGTTGGCCTAACATGGTCATAATTACAAGCTGAATTAGTAAACAAATCCATTTTAACTCACACCTGACACACCTCACCTGTAGGTTGAGCCTGCATCACTGCAGTCTTTGTTAAAGGCCACAGAAAATGTACATTTAAGGGCACTAGTGAGCACCCCTTTTAATACTAAAATGACAAATCGACACCTTTCATTCTCACCGACCTGTTTTTGGCGATATGCTGGACAACAAGTGCATAATTTGGGACAGAACGTTTGATTGTAGTGACTAACTAAGGTTACATTTCAATGCAATACTACCAAGATAGTCCATGTTAATCAAAATGAGGTTGAAAACAAAAATTGATTTTAACAAAAAAAAAAAAAAAAAAAACACCTTCATTTTAGATTAATAAACAAACTAACATGGATGCATGTTGACAAACCAGATTTTAATTCCCATTAGGCAGAGTAACCAACAACATTCCATAAGCCCACCCTCCAACAGTTACCAAACAAGTCCTTCCTGAGTTGATATGGACATGTTAGAGCAAGAAAAACACTAATGTGCAGGGCAGGGCTGTGCAAGCACTAGGGCTGAAAAAAATAAAACATATCTGTAGTAGGTAAACAGGGACAATCAAAATGAATCAGAAACAAAAAGCAACAGATCTCACCGTCTCATCCTCATTATACACCTTCACGCCTTTGATGCAGAATTTCAGCGAGACGACCCTCCTTCGCCTGCAGTTCTACAGATATTAAGCAGACAATGAGTGACTAAATATGCTTTGTGCAACATGCAAGCAGTGCAAGCTGTTTAACAGTCCTTACCTTGAGAGACTTTAACTGTGTGTGGAGTTGTTTGATCTGTTCGTCCAAACAGCAGTCATCAACAGGAAAAGAGCCAATGTACTAGACAAATGAATTCATGACCCATTATTCATGACCTGTGTAAGGCTTGTATGCAAAATGAAGACAAATTCAGCTCCCTTTGAAAACCTTCTGAAGCCTCATCTGTTCAGAGAGCACTTCTCTTCTCACACTACTCTTATATAAAGACTGGTTATCACTCTCCCGAAACTTGAACTTGTCCTCATACTGTTAGTCATTTTGGATAAAACCATCTGCAAAGTGACTGCAATGCAATAGATGCCAAAATTGTAGAAGAGTGGGGAAAGCCACAAATTGCATACAGCGACACCAAATATTATGAGACAAACTTACCTCTGCAGACCTTGTCACAGTCCCGTCTTCTCTTGCTGGAGTCTCACCCATAGTGAATCAGCTGGCTGACGTTCTGAGCACTGGCGAAATGTGAGGAAACGTCAAGTGTTAAAAAAACAGCCAATAGTGACTGAAACACCCGTTTATAGCTCATGCTTTGATATTAAACCTATACTGGGACTTTGGTAGGAGAACTTTTCCTCCTCAGACACATTAAATAAAACCACACCTAAGATTTACCCAACTCTATCAGGGGATGGCCATACTTTTGTACACTAAATGGACAAAAGGATTGGGACACCTGTCTAGGCCCCTTGCTTCCAGTGAAGGACAATCTTAATACTTAAGCATGTCAAAACATTCTGGACAATGCCATGCTTCCAAATTTGTGGACACAGTTTGGGGAAGAACCTTCCCCATTCCAGCACGACTGTTACCCAGTGGACAAATCTAGCTCTGTAAAAACGTGTTCGGATGAGTTCAGAACTTGACTGGCCCGCACGGAGCCCTGACCTATGACCTCAACCCCATTCAGCACCTTTGGGATGAACGGAGATTGCGAGCCAAGTATTCTCGTCAAACATTAGTGCCTGACCTCTTCAATGCTGTTGGACAAAATTCACACTACAAATTCACGTGGAAAGCTTTCCAAGAAGAGCGGAGATTGTTCTAGCTGCAAAGGGGACCCACTCCATATTAAAGTCTATGTGTTTGAATGCAAGGTCATTACAGTATATTTTAGTGTACTGGTCAGGCGTCCCAATACTTTTGTCAATATGTGTATTTCGACATTTGGAGGAAAATGCGATAAAAGCTCAGATTCGTAGTAAAATGTGCTTCTCCTCGTCGGCGTGTCGAGCTGTGCCCCACCCTCGTTACGTTCTAATGCAGAGACAAGGAAAGGCACGCAAGACAGAAGTATCGAGGTCTAATCAAAGAAACCGAAACACTTACAGTCAACGGGTCGCTCCAACCGGCATGACAGACTGTTCCAAGCCACCTGAACCCTCCAGCTGTGATTAGGACAGTGTCTGTCTCACCTTATGTTCTTTTCCACGCCCCCCCAACCTTCCCTCGGCAGACCGCCTCACACCCTTCACATTATCAGACTTTCCCAACTCCAAACCACGGATGGGAGGGCCCAAAACAGCCCACACAACACTAGTCAAACCACATGTTCAACTCAGAAATGTTTTAGGATATAAGATAGCAAAATCTGCTGGGCAAAATGCTCTTTCCTCTGTTTAAATCAACAGGCACCTATTTAAAGGGACAGTATCATAAACAATGACAGACAACATTTTGGAACCATTACACCAAGAGGGACTTATTAGACTTGGGACACAGTCATGCTGGAATAGAAAAAAGGTCCTTCCCCATACTGTGCCCACATAGGTGAAAACCTGGTGTTGTCTAAAATGTCTTGGTCTGCTGAAGCATGAAGTTTGTCTTTCGCTGGAAGTACGGGGGCCAAGAACAAAAGAGTCTCTAACTTAACTGCAAAAATTGGCCTTTTTGTGAGTAATTTTAAAATATATCTATGTGTCCACCATAAATATGTTAGTCTGAAATGCACTGGAAAATGGTCATGTAAAGAAATTAATTATGGTAGGAAAAAAGCCATAATATACAAAAAAAATCCTTTAAGGCAATTACTATTAAAACTTTTTTTAAACAGGAGACAAAGTCTGAAGAATTACAGTATGTTGCCCAAAGGCCTCAGCTTGTTAACCCAAGAAACATATTATGTATGGTTTAGTCTATGGCTTCATACTTTGAATCTGTGCTTTAGTATTACAGTAATATGTAGGAGTATTTAAACTAAAGGAGTACCAGCTTTTTTTTTTTATCATGCAGTGCTAGAATTCCTCTTATCAGCCTCTCCCAAACTGGTGGGAGGAAACACCAGGGTTGGGGGGGTTCAAAAAGGACACGCTTTGGAAATTTCCAACCTCGTGCACTTTTGCTCATTGAACAAATAAGCAAAATAAAGGAAAGGAAAGAATGTCCACAGCAACGTATTGAACAACAAACATTAAATTGGCCCACTTCAGATTACTAGGCTAAATAAGATGGCCTGCGTTCACCCTTACCAAACACTCAAGATTATACATGGACATGTTGTGACAAGACTGTTAACGAGGTATGATCGTTGCAGAGAGATGGAAAGAATCTGATGTTAGAAAAATGTATCACACCAATAACTCAACTGATTACCTTAGTCTTCATGTGTAACAGACACATGAGCCTTCTTTCAAATACCTTTCCTTTCCACATGGTTGTACACTGCAAAAATGATATCTTAACGGGTCTGAAAATCCTCAAAAGAAATAACAGATCTTTTTTTAAGAACAACTGACTTGTCTACGTCTGATAAATTGTGTCGATTTTAGAAACCTTTTGTTTTAAGAAAGCTAAACAAGAGAAAGTGGGGCTTTCATTCTGATGCCTTCCATTTCCACATGATTAGTAACTGAAAGAATAAAAAAAAAACTTTTTTGCTTTATTCTAGTACTGTTTTCTTTATTTTATAAAGGTAATTTGCAGGGAACTGTCTCTACTCAAATCCCTTCCTTGCTAGCGAACTTTAATCATTTTCCAAATATTTTTAGAAGGGCGTACAGGCATAAAATTGGAATTTGTTGTTATGCAGCATTCTGTACCTCAGCCTCATCAGTTTGGCAGAATTCACAATTTCATGATTTCATTCACACAATTGTTTCTAAACTACAATACCCAACAAGCATTAGAGAAAGTTAATGCTCAACCAATCCTGACTGCCAACCGAGCCAGTGGCTAATGACAAAGCTGTACCAGCGTTACTCTTACAGTGAGCAAAACCATAAGGAAAACAGCGGCTGTCTTTATTCAGTACAGAATGAATGCCAGAGACAGGTTTGTTTGAATTTTTCTGCAAGAGAAGTGAAGGTATCCAGATAGCCAGCTGCTTTCTCAACACCAACTATCTGTTTTTCTTCTGCAGTTTCACATCATTCATACTGTGCTCTGGTGTGTTTATAAGGGGTTACTTTACTTTAAATGACCTTTCCTTTCAAACTACACTCCTGAAGGCCAGAAGCAACTCTAATGTCTCTTACCTGGGGGTGGGGGTGGGGTGGGGTACAGTTTGTCTTCTAGAAGCACAATGTCGTGGAGAAGAATCATTTGGAGTACAAATATAGTCACTTTATTAAGGACTACAGAAAAGCATATCAGTTACATGCATGCAGGCCATGAGCTATGTGCTCATAAAATAAAATCCCAATTCCCTGATTCTCTACTTACACAGAATACCACTTGGTTTACTGTCTTACATTATATTCAGCTTAGTTTTACTTATGGAAGTTTGTCCTTTACTTTCTCATTACATAAAGGAAAAAATATGTAAATATTCGCCTTCATATTATGTAGTAAAGAAACAAATAACAAAAAAACCAAAATCACACTACTTGCTATCCCAAATGTCCTGCAATTCAATATGTTTGCTTAGAGATTGGCCCCATTTTCAGGCAGACTTTGCCTGTCAAAACTCAAATCAAGGCATCAGTAAAGAATACCGTTGCCTCCGCCCCCCTTAATTTACATGAAGGGGCAGACCAGTATGCTTCGATCTTCTTACATCAATTACTATGTAATTTCACAAAACGACGAGTGTCTTCTCTTTTAAAAAAATGACAAACACTTCAGAGGAGTTCTCAAACACTGCAGATATGAGAATGCGATAGGGAATGGGTTGATGAACTAGCTAGGTTTAAATCTTCTCGTGCACAATCATGACAGCGCGTGACGGCACCTGCCATCTCACAGACGGTGCTCTAAAAGAACATCTAGAAACACGAACGCAAGGAACTTTCGGGACTCGATAACCGTCAAGAAAGGAACAAGGATGCCTTCAAGAGTACTACAGCAGACTGACTGTGGGGAAAATGAAAAATAAACACTGGATCTTTATCTAATGGGAGGCTCCAAGATAGGGAGAACAGTGAAGCTACTAAATTAATTTGGGGGAAAAAAAACAAAAAAAAACAGCAAAAGCACTGCAGTCTATGGAGCTAATGTTGACCATTCACTCACAAAAAAAAAAAATCAACAAACTTATTTCTTGGCTCTGAGGGACTTTCGAGCAGCAATCTTAGATTTCACAGGAGAACTAGCCGCCTGCTTCTTAGCTGGAGACTTCTTGGGAGCCGGTCGCTTAGACACCCTGCTGGTCATCTTCTTGGCGATGGGTGTTTTAGGCTTGCGTGCTGGAGCGGCCTTCTTAACCGGTGTGGCTTTAGCAGGTGGAGGAGCCTTCTTGGAAGGAGCTGCTCTAGCAGGGGCGGACGATTTCTTGGCCGCCGCTGCCGGTCTTTTTGCTGGGGCCGGCTTCCTAGCGCTAGTCTTGACTCTCTTGCTCGGCGGGGGCTGACGGCTTCTGGGTGCAGGCCTCTTCTGACTCCTGTGGAGAAAAACATCCACTGTATTTAAAGACAGCTGACACTTTAAGCCTTACTAAAGCATTTGGGATGTCCTTCTGTGACTCCACTGCAATCAATACTCCTATATACGCTAGAAAAATGCCTTCCTTCCGTCTAAGTAAAATCCATTTCATCCGTGGTCTATCTACACATTGAGTCCAAGAATGAACTGAAAGTGTTTATAATAAGGGAAATTACAGTTTTTCTGACCTCTTGCGAGGAGGTGGCTCATCCTCCTCGGATTCTTCCTCTTCTTCGTCCTCATCGTCTTCCTCATCCTCATCACTTTCATCGGAATAACGGCTCCTTTTCTTAGTCTGGAGCTTCTTTTCCTCTTTTTGTTTTAGTTTTTCCATCATTTCTGGGAAAAGCACTGCTGGGCTATTGGAGACAGGCCAAAGAGAAAATATAAGGTTGCATATAAAGTTATAAGCTACTTCTTTTTTCCTGCAAAGAGTATTTTAGAACATTTGGTGATTCGTACATAAAACAAAGTCCAACACTAAACTTTAATTTTGGGGTGAGACTCTGATCCTTAAATGGTAAAGAAGTTTCATTCCAATAATGGTTTTCTAGAATGAGAATTATTCAAATACTGTTTGCTACTTCACAGCACTGGAATTTTGTCTGTTGACTGTATTATATTCACCAAGCATTATAGTTGACTGACATACATGCTTGGTGAACTCCACTAAGAACATAAATTCAAACTAAACTGACTCCCTTTTTTTTTTTTTTAAACAAGTTTGGCTGTAGGACATTTCTTCCTTGATAGGTTTGTTATCCTGTGTCCATAGCTGGCAAGTGCACCACACCGACACTTTAAACTTTAGGACTTTTGACTGTTCAATCAGAGTAGGGTATATACAGCAATCCGTCATGTTAAATTGAATACATCTTAATAAATCTTTTACTACCTTCGGATTAAAAAACCCCAAATAACAAACAAAACATCACAACAGTGATTTACACAGGTTTTGGCATATATATGATTGTACACAATAGATTTACAGACTTATTTATATTTTAAATATTGCACATGTATTTCACTAAGTGAATAATATTTTTTTAACTACATAAAGTGTGCAACGAAGACATAGTTCCAACACACTGGCTGTTGCTGGCATCTGTTGGTGATATCACTTCACAAACTGGCATCCACTACATGAACTGGTGAACTGCTATCATCTTATTTTAACATAAACATGAACTTTAGGTACAAGTCTATGGGGTACTGTTTGTAAATAATAGTTGAACAAATGTAGGGGAGTTTTTTTAAAGTTATAATTTAACACAATTTTCACACATTTTGTTGCACTTTTACAAACGGCGACTCTAAATGTGGGATTTTCCAGCTAGATTTGCTAATTGGCCACACCCCATGATTACAATTAGCGGTAATTTAGCTGGGGGCTGGACTGCGTCCTGTGATATTCCCTCACCAACATGGAGGATTAACTTTAAATGTCTTTACATCCAAATTTTAAAAATGAAAAATGCATATCTAAATGTAAAACTACACAGTTACATTGGGCTCAGTGACATATTTTCAATGACCACTCGTTTAATAAATAACCCCCCAGCGATCCGGAGCCTCACATTCGAGTTCCCATCAATGGTGCCCAGGTACGCTAAAGCTTACTTTTAAACGAACTAAATTTTTGAAGATAGAATTTCACTCAAAATAGGATGCCTCATAGTCTGAAATAAACTATTTTTGTAAAAAACAATTTTGATTTAGCAAGTTTTTATAATTTTAAAACCCTGCGGACACCCTGTCAGAGAATGCACCTTGGGTAGTAGGGATAGCTGAGTTGGTAGGATCCACTGAGGCCATGACCAGTGATTTGCTCCATCCAGCCCATCATCTTACACCTCTGCAAGGTCCTCTTCAGGTTTCCCACTACAAAGAGTGTTTTCAAACACAATACATACATGCTTATAATGTAAAAAAAATCATAGGTTCTTTCGCCATTGGGGCTGTGTGATATGGATTAAATACCACTGCTATGATCACCCTGCTCTATGTGGTACCTCCAATAGGCCTTGATCTATGTTAAAAAGTACTTATGAATAAATTCTGTGACCATGTTTAATACAGTATTTTAACCAAATCAGTATCTTTGTTGGACTCTGAGAGATACAATACTTAGATTCATTAAAATGCTAATAAATCAACATTTGACTAGTAGCATTCTGCTAAATGAGTATTTTAAAGGTCACTGTGGCGATAAGTTTATACTGTGCGGAACTATCTATATTAAGTTTGAAGGTTCTATACTCTTTTACATTAATTGTACTCATTCTGTCAAAACAAAATGTAACTTTATAAATGAGCAAAACAAAGATGGTTGGAATGTGTTTGCTGTTGAATATTCAAATTACAGCTGTGAACTTACAGAGGAGATAAACATTCTTGTCCTTGAAGTTCTCCAACAGGAACTTGCGGAGTGTGCTTATGCTGCAGGACTTGGGCTCGTTCATGGCAGTAATGGCAGCAATGATAGCATCTTCCAGGAGTCCTCCACCCAAGAGCACCTTATTTCCAGACTTCTTCAACTAGTACAACAGAACAATCACATTCACTTCATATGAACTATTGTACCAAACCTTGCTTCTAGAAAAGCAAGGGAGGTAGAATCACTCACAAATATTAAAGTTTGATCTTAGTGTTTATTTCATGCTCCAAGGTATGTTAGTTTTATGTTACATGCATTGTGTTACTTTGCATGTTCAATGGGCTTCAACAGGGAAAGACTAAAAATGCAGGTGAAAATACAGCTTTCCATAAAAATCAATAAAAGCATGGTTTAAGAGGAATAACCTGGAAAGTTCCAGAGGCGCCTTTCCCAGTGATCTGCTCTAGATAGCCCTTTTCCACAGACCTCTGCAGGCAGTTCTTCAGCACATCAGGCCTGCAGGACATTCAGAAACATGTGGCACACTATTAAGTCAAGGATTTACAGTTAAAAGATGCAAGATTGTGAGGTTTTACAATTGGTTTTGGCATGTAATACACTGTGACCATTGCAAATTTATTTTTTACCTCTTAACCCAGAAGTTCCCAGTCAAGACAACACTTTGTTTTTTTAATCACTCTGCACACCTGACCAGGGGTTTTGGGGATCACCAATTTATTTAAAACCCAACCAAAACTTAGTTCTAAGTATTGATCTATTCATTTATAACTTTAATGCTGCTGGTCATTCCTTTATGTAATCTATCTCTTTAAATATAGCTGCATTCTGGTATATCTGAAACGCTCTTTACTTGACACGACTATTTGTTTCATTCATTTAAAATGAGGCTCTGAAACGTGTGTAACAAACTAATTATGGACAAAAAACACAGCCAGTTTATTTAGTATTTTTCAGGTGCAATGATTTGCTTACACTACCAACACTCTTATCGACACAAAAGGGCAGGTCAAAGTTCTGTAGGTTGAATTTTCATGTGGGAATGCTTTCATGATTAAGCAGTCACATTCATGATGAATTCAAAACAGCTTTTTTCCACACATGGCCCGAGGAGTGAGCAGAACATTTCAAATTTTAGAGCTATTGTCAATCTTACTTAAAAGAAAAAGAAGCCTACATTTAGTTTGGTATGATATAGCATGTTAAACCGACCTGTTCTCTACATTGAGCTGGGGGAAATGCTGTTCCAGGTACTTCTTGATGAGGATGTAGGAGGCCTCTTTGGGCTCACACAGACGTGTCATGATCAATGGCAGACTCTCGCCTAGCGTCCCCTGCATTCCTGAGGAAGCTGACTGCTTCTATTAACCAAGCACAGCCAAGACACGATGTGGTCACAATTACAGAAACTGATCATTTCAGGACTCCATAGATAATTTATATATTAATGGAGTCTAATGTCAGGACAACAAAATAAACCATCCACGCAAAGTTCACAAGATGTACCTTCTTTGAAGCGGAGTTGGTTTGGACCTTGCCAATGGTGAAACTTCCTGAGAAGCCTTTGCCTTTCAGCTGTAAGAGAATACGACACTATACAATATGGAACACGCAAGATACGCATCAAAATGACTATGTATATGAACAAGGTAAAGATTCAGTCTTCAGTACATCACCTGTTTAACAGCCCCTTTCTCCACCAGCTTCTTAAGGCCCCTCTTATACAGGCTTTTCGTCCGTTTGTCTATTTCCATAGAGGAGTACTTCTTCGTTATGTATTTCATAATGGTGAAAACAGAGGCACCATTACGATCCTTAGAGTTCTGGGGAAAAAAATATAAATATTTGGAGCTCATTTATGTATAAAAAGAACAATGATCAGTTTTTAACCAACAAATGGGATGCATTGTGGGGCTGTCGGGGTGATATTTAGTGTTATTTGCTCATTCTAAGACACACTTACAATCATGTTAATTTTATCTTACGACCACCACTCAGCTGTTGGAGGGAAAATACTGCTAACAGAAAGCAAGCACGAACCTCAATAGCATCGAGGAGGATTTCTTCTACTTTAGGCTGAAACAGAGAGACACTTTTTGGGGCAATGGCGAGTCTGCTAGCGGAAATGGTAGCCCAAGCTGGGATTTTTCTTTTCACCTTCTTGCTCTTCTCATCGGTTCCCTCCTTCTCTCTGAAACATCAGAAAGACACAGTAAACATAAAGAAAAAAAAATGTTCGCACACCTTTCACAGGACATCCTAACCAACAAACCAAATCACTCACTCTTTTTTGGCATCCTTCTTTTTCTTCTTTTTTCCTTTCTCCGCTGGCTTGTCTGACTTCTCCCCATCAGCTGTTTTTTCTCCATCTTCTCCTTTCTCCCCTTCTGTGGCACTATCAGCAGGCTTCTCTCCTGCTTCTTCACTCGCTTGCCCCTCTGGAGCTGCTTGAGCTGGTGTCTCCTTCTCCTCAGCAGGAGCAGACTCACCAGAGTTGGTTTTCTCTAGAAAATGACAGTCCAAAAAAACCCCTCAGATTGAAGTATGAAGTAAACATCAGTCATATCTTGAAGATTTAGGCATATAAACTGTTAGCAAAGGGGTCCACATACTGTATTGTGTGATTTTATTAGTTGAACAGAGCTTTATATTCAATTATTTATCATTGATCAGTTGATTTTTGCTATGTTTCATGTGTGTTTGTGCTTTATAATACAAATTTGGTCCAGAGGGATGGATCAGCCCTAACGGTTTATATGTATGTGAATAAAGTTTTGAATGAAAATATAGAGATAGAGATCACCAGGACCTGTAAAAGGGTGTATTTACACTTTAAATACCATTCGTACCTGCTTCGGGTGCTGGGGGCGCGTCTTCCTTGGGCTGTGCCCCAGCTGAACGACGGATCGGCATGATTATGAACTGCAAACAAACATTTGAGTTCTCAACCTCAAAATACTCAAAACAATCTGCATTTTCCATGTCTTCATATGTTTATACCTGAACCAACTAACAATTAAAGCCCACATTATTTTCACTGATTCAGAAAATTAAAAAGCCTCCACATTTTTTGATCTTAACCCGATACTGTTTTCCTTGTCTTGTACTGTATTCATCAACTTTTTTCTCTGTCCATGTTGCATGGTTTTGTAATATACTACATTTGTGGTGTAGTTCATGCCCTGCACCTTTTAGGATTGCCCCAAATTTCATTGCACTCTGGGAATGACAATAAAATAATAATTTTGGCCCCTCTTATACAGGCTCTGATAATCATGATCTGTTTTTACCAACAAACCAGATGCACCTAAGGAAGAAAACGTATGGGGTTGTCTGTGTGATATTTGGTGTTACTTGCTCATACTTCAGACACACTTTCAATCATGTTACCTTTGTCTTTCAGCCACCACTCAGCTGTTCGAGGATAATACTGCTTCTAAAAACCACGCACACACCTCAACAGAATCAAGGAGGCTGTCCTCTACTTTAGGCTAAATTTGGGATACTTTTAAGGGCAATGGCAAGTTTGTATTCACGTCCTGCTGAAGTTTGCTCGTTTTTTACAAGCAGTATTTTCCGGAATGGTCTCTTTAGGGCCACCACACAGAGCACAAGGAAATGTGCAGCAGTCCTACAAGGTGCAAGGCATAATACACAAACTCACAGTTCATTCCTATACTGACATTCCTGAATTGCTATGACAAAGACATTTATGGTCATTGCACAGAAAATTTGCATCCTTAAATGTGAAGAGCACAAAACACAACTATACATATTAATATTAGTGTGCATGAGACAAGATTCCTTTATTGTCTCTCCTTTACTGCAATGACAGTAAATGATGCTCAACATATGCACCCTGATATTTCTATAATTAGAAATGAGGTATAGGATTTTAGCATAAGACTTCGTAATGCAACCTAATATTTATATAATTTGGCGTGTTATACGAAATATAAGAATGTGTTTTTGTATTCCTGACATAAGAAGAGTGAGACATTTGTGCACCCCTGCAAGATGCACCTAGTGCAGCCCGAGATGTGAACTCCTGAGAGTTGGTGCGTGCTCCTAAGAGGAAGAGGATGCAGCTGCTGCCAAACAAGGCCATCAAATAACTACAGCTCAGTACCAAGGGAATAAAGATCACTACTCAATCAGGAACAATTAATTGCACCCCTAGCTGCAAAAGTACACCACGCAGATCTCACTACTCGATCACCTGGTGCAGAAACAACCCAGGAAACTTGCAAATGCAAAACGCCAGAAGTTTGCAGGAGAGAACAGACCAGGAGCTCAGATGGAGAATGGCCATTTTGTCCATTTACCCTCCACAGAAATGGCGCTTGCACCACACATATGGTAAAATGCATGCTGTCTGAACCCCCAGCGGTTCCAAAACCATCCGTTCCAGCAGTTCCGAGACCACCGGAGCATGCACATCTTCAAAATCAAGCATTTCCCCCCGTTTTGGTACCTTGATACACTCTCTCGCTGCAAACGCTCCTCTTTGTTCAGATTCCTGTTTACGTGCCCTTCCCC
>JBBMFX010000128.1:10206427-10218374 GCA_037832545.1 Rhabdalestes septentrionalis
TTTTTCTCTCTCTCTTCTTTCTCTCTCTCTCTCTCTCTCTCTCTCTCTCTCTCTCTCTCTCTCTCTCTCTCTCTATCCTTCTCTGCATCTGACTTTGTGTTATCTCCGTCATCCACTCGCATTTGCATGAATGACGTTTAGTATTTCCTCCATCACTAGCTCACAAACGGCTGAACCAAAACCAGAAGAGGAACAGGGCCTCAGGCACAAAACAGGCACGCTCATATTATGGTCTGTAAGTGCCCTCTTGGTGCTCTTAGACCAGTCAATGAATTCCCACAGCACATGGATATAAGCAGACAAACTTTGGCTGGAGCAGCTTCTCCAACAGGTGAGTAACCTGCAGTCTTGCTTTATACTCTTAGACCCCTTAGTCACACTGTAATCTTTTGATGAGCTCAGTAGGGAAGTCCTTCACATGCAGTAGCAGTTTAAAGGAAGAGATAGCATTTAAAAAGACGTACACCGAGGGCGGGACACTTTCCGTTTGTTCTTAGGTTGCAGCCTACAGAACGCTGTTATTGTTATTCACAGTGGGAGTAAGAATATATGCAAAATGCCATCTGTATTAATTAATGCACCACGGCTTTATTTAGAATCAGCCCATGCCAGATCTGTCAAAACACTTAAATCTTTAGAGAAAAAAGAGGCAAGAATTTCCCAGTGAAGCCATTATTTCATGGCAGAGTAAAAAAAGTTGTTTGGTTTATGTTACGCAGTGATGCATTTTGGTCAGCAAGCAGAGATGAAAAGTGAAGAGTATATTACAATCCCCTCAAGACCTTAATAGGCGTGTAGATTATTAGATTCATAGAAGGGAAAAACAGATACACGAGTAAATGAGAAATTTCAAAATGAGAGAAGAGTCACACACTTCTATTCTCAAATCCTGTAGGAATAATTTGGAAGAAAAAAAGTAATGGTTACCATGTAAAGGTCTGGAAAAAATAAGAGACCACTGCAGTTTGTTTTTAAATCAGCATCTCTATGAGTATGATCACCATTCCCTGCCAGTGTCTGTTAAATTCCTTCAAAAGCACCTCATTCTGCTTTATAAGGAACTGGTTAGGTATCACCTGAATCACATTTTATTTAATGAGGAAAAGTATAAAAACTCTGCTGTAATCAACACTCTCCACTCGCAATGTGACCAGTTGTTGCAACGTGATCATTAGTTCATTAAATTTGTTAAGCAAATGCTTCAATTAATGACAATGAACAGAGTCAGTCTCATTAGCTCATTAGTGTCTTTATAAAAAAGTGATAGGTGCGTGTGACACAGTGTTTCCCTTCTGCTACCCAGATAAGATTAATCCAGTAATTTAACAGTAACCTGTGATTTCATAATAAAGCTGTTTGCACTATTTTAATCCTGGTTCCTTGTTACTTGTTTAAATATAGAGCAGCATTTTAAAAACTTTTCATAACAGAAAGATATGTGATTAGTCCTGGGGATTTATTCATAGCATTGAATAAACGATAAGATAAGATAAGATAAGATAAGATAAGATAAGATAAGATAAGATAAGATAAGATAAGATAAGATAAATCTTTATTAGTCCTACAAGTAGGAAATTTGCTTAGTACGGCAGAAAGTGGACAGTACAAAATGAAGAGCAGCAAAATTGTGAAAGAAACAATAGAATAGAATAAAATAAAATATAAATTCTCAATATAAAGTCTAAAGGTGTACAGTATTAAAATTGAGTAATATAGTGTGTATAGCTGTATTACACAAATATACATAGATGTATGTCAAATGTAAGCAGACTAATATAAAAATTTTGTATAAAATACACAGTATTGCACATTCTGCCCTGCAGTAATATTGTATTTCCTGAGAGATTGAATGTGAAATAAATACATTTTTCTCTTTTATAACACGGAAGTTAACTTTGTCGAACGCATGCTTGTACAATCCAGTACATGTGGAAAAATGAGACACATCTTAATTAAAGAGGGCCCCAGTACTCTACTCAGTGTCGAGATGAGTCATACCAATACCACACTGCCTTTGATTTCATCTCTGTATGTTTCTGCAGCATGCAAATCGCAAGAACACATTTACTGCAAGGATTCTCGTTAGCCCTTCAGGTCAAGCCCCTTCCTGACCTGATGCAGCTTCAATGAAGTTTCATTGCAAATTCTTCCTCAGTCGTCTGCTTACCTGTTGCTGTGCAGCACACTGCAGCTAAATTGTGAATAACAAAATTACATAACACTGCATGAACAGTGAGATTTGATAACCTTACTTATGTGATGCTCCACATAACAAGATAGAAAATATTCTCCAATATTTTGGGCATTCTTCTCCTTGAACTGTTCTTTGAAATGATGTTCATTCTCTAGAATACATCATGCAGTCTTTTATTTCTGTGGAAGCCAGTTTCAGATTGCTTGCATTCCTGTTCATACAAGGGGAGGGATTTTTTGATCCAGCAGAGCAGAGGCCTAATACAAACTGTGTTTCCTTTTTGCAGGTAATTAGAAAGCTCTGTCTCCTGCCATCACGAGGTTGCTGTTACCATGGCAACTGGCAAGCAAGGCTTTGTGAGAGCTGCCGAGTCTGAGCATTCGGTCTCCATGCAGAGGGAGAAAGAGATGCGTGTTCAGGCCCCACTGACAGACATGTACATCCCAGCCATGCCTGGCCTGCCAACACACCCTCCAACGCAGCCAACAGCCATGCAGGATGCAGCGGTTGTCTCTCTGCCTGTGCTGATGATGTGCAGCAACCAGGCTCTGCCAATTCTGACGCTACATCTAGCCAGCGGAGTAGCTGTCCAGCAGCAAAGGCCTGAAAATCCAGCATCCTCACCCAAACCCAAATCTGCGGGGAAGCATGTTTGCCCACACTGTGGACGGGACTGCATGAAGCCCAGCGTGCTGGAAAAGCACCTCCGCTGCCACACCGGGGAGAGGCCTTATCCCTGCACCACCTGCGGCATCTCCTTCAAGACGCAAAGCAATCTCTACAAGCACAAGCGGACCCAAGCTCATGCTCGTCTCTCCGGCGAATCAGGGAAAAGTGACTTCAGCAGCCAAGAGAGCATCGAGAGCTCAAGAGAAACTTGCTCCAGTCCATCCCTGGAATTACAAAAAGAGGAAAATTCAGGTGACCTAAACAGGAGTGACAGTGTTGTTCCTTCCACAACAACAACAACATTCAGCTCTGTTATTTTAGCAGAAGGGAAGACAGCATCTAACACAGAGTGGGCTTTGTGTAATGCTGCTATGGTTGGACTCATCGCATCGCCAGCACATGGACAACAGGAGATCCGGGACTCTGCAGGCCAGACAGTACAGTCTGCACCAGAGGCCAAAAATGAGGCCCTTTCCTTACAGACAAAAGGTCCAGCTGGAGGTGGACGTGCTCCCCTGACTCCGAATCGCACTCCTCTTCAAAGGCAGGAGGCCCTCTTCCCCAAACTATGCCGAGGAAAGTCTCAAAGCCATGACAGCACAGACTCAGGCTTTAGTGAAAGCAGTGAGCAGCACTTAACCTCCAGCCCCACAGACACCATGCATGATACCAGTATGGAGTCTTTGCCTGAGTCTAGCATGGAACTGCAGGAACCTGGAAGTTCTAAGAAACCAACGGATTTGGCCAATGGTGATGGTAAAAGCAAAGTGTCTGTTCAGGAGAAACAAAAGTTAGAGGAACACATCTCGAAGCTGATATCTGAAAACAGCATGTTAGTTGATGACAAACACCTGGTGAATGTACGACCAAGAAAGACGATGTTGTCAAAACAAGGCAGCATTGATCTGCCTATGCCTTACACATACAAAGACTCATTCCATTTTGAGATGAAGAGCAGCAAGCACCAAGTCTCAAGTTCGCAAACACAAGATCGAAGAGGTAGGGTAATGTACAGCTCTGTTCCCACACAGCACTCCACAAGCCTGGAGCATGCACCACTAACACGGAGCAGCTCTTTGCCATTTAGTGTTGGAATACAGAACAGTGATAAAACAGTATCGCTGTACCAAGGAGACATTCTCCCTCTGAGCAGGAGGTGTAGTGCAGGGAATATATACCCATTCAAATCAGTAGATCAGCATGCACAAAATCATCGCTCACTGGTCAGGCAGGTAGCAGTGGACTGCCTATCTGTTGCTGAAGGATCTTTAGTGGAAAGAGGCAGTCAAAACAGCCTCAGCTCAGATGGAGACTGTGCCGACACTTCAGCAGAATCAGGTGTCAAAAGATGCCGAAGGAAGAAAGCACAGAAATTTGCCTACAATAAATGGTACATGTATGGTGACGGGACATTTAAGAAACTATACAACACAGAGAAAGACAATCTCTTGAAGTGTAGAAAGGCTACTCCTAGCCTGGAGCACACAGAAAACCAGGGGATTCAAATAAGCCAACAGAGAGTTAGCAATCCATCTGCATCTCTCCCTGCTGTTAATACGCTCACAGCACAGACATCCAGTCCGGTTATTTCATCCTTTCATCCACTCCTCTCAAATCCTTTGACAAAACAAACAACCGGACCATTGAAACAAGGGTTAGCCAAGCAGGCTGATGTTTCAAGGTCCAACTTGAACAATGAGACAAGTTTAATGAAAGGCACAGAAGATCAAGGCAAAGGATCAGAAACGCAACTCTCAAATCCTATTCCATCAGAGAGAAAGAAACCAAAAACAGAGGATGATCTATCTGTTGTGATGAAAAGTACAGCTATGCTGATGAGGCAGCAACGAGCATTAACTTCTGTAAGTGGACATGCAAATGCCAACCCACTGGATATAATCAATCAACCTTTACAGTCAGTGTGTGGTGATGTGTTTCAAACATCGAGCGTAGCTACAGTGGAAAAAGACAACAGATTAAATCTCCACAAGCAGGGCAGTTTCAGCAGTCCATCTCCTGCAAACCAAGCACAGCTCCTTTTTAAAAGGCACAGCTCTCCTCTTTTTGTGACCAGTGTGAGCGGGACATCTGACTCTCCCTCTGCTACTCCTAGCATATCCTCTGTTTCTCAGGCCAAGACCAGCTTTCTTCCCAAGTACCAGCTGAAGATACCAGGTTCTACAGATGGAGTGTCAGATCCTTGTGTATGCAATCATTCGTCACTGAATCAGTCTTCACCCAGCAAGACTCCTAAGCCAAGCCCCCAATCTGCCCAGCAGTGTGATGCTGAAACAAGTTCATCACCTACTCTCACAGAACAGTCAGCTGCAACAATGATGGCGTCTCGATGGGAACAACAAAATACTTTGTGTACAGCCTCAGCACAAATGTCTACAGCCATAACATCTGTTTCATGTTCAGGTCAGAATGCCAATAATACACTGACTCCTTATGAACTCAGTACCTGTACATCAACTACAGTCATAACACAAATGGTTAGCTCAATTATTCCAGAGAGCAAGCATGTAAACAAGCCGATACAAAATCAGTGTACTGCAAACATGATCCACAGTAAGTCAGGATCAGTTCTGAGTCAGTCTCTTCAAACTTTCTCAGCCACAGGGCAAAATCAATCTGTCACGGTTAGCACAACACACAGTGTGGACTCATCACTGAGTCACCCATCTACATCTACAAAGCCTTTACAGGTTTATGCAACAACTGCGGGGTCTGTAGCACAAAAGGATCCTATCACATCTGTAGCTATAACAAGGGAACCACCAGGACTTACACTGGACACACATGCCCCAGCTTGTCAGACCTCAATGGATGGCACTCCATTGGAGATAAGCCACAGTGCTTTCCAGGGAGCAGAGTTTGAGGGCAAGATGTTATTAGTAAATGACTCACAGGCCCTGGCACAGGACACATTTTACGTGCGAACCGCAGACCTTCAGATAGTCATGCAACTCATTTCAGATGAGCAGTTAGCTCTGATAGAACCACAGATTGAAAAAGTGAACAGGGGTCATTCTTTTCTCAACAAGAATCCTGAATCCTCTCAAACAGACACAATTCCAAGTGTTTCACATGGAATCTATGAACAATGTCCAGGTGAAATGGAAACAACAAAGGCACGGAGGCATTCAAATCAGAATATCCTCGACAAACTTTCAGATACAACACCAACTTCTTTTGGATCAACAGACACCAATGTGGCAAAGGGATCAAAATATGCTTCTAATTTGCATAAAAATATTTATTTAACAGATTCTTCTCCTAAAGGGGTTATCTCAAATCAGATCAAGGCAGAAAACTGTGGTTCAGCTCCACTAGACACTAACGCAACTACACTAGGGCAACAGCATAAACCACTAAAGGCAGCCTGTGAGGGCCAATCTGTTCCAAAAGATATGAAGTCTGATGGGTGTTCAATTAGCATTAGACCGAGACTTGAACAAAGTCATAATGAGAAACTGAGCAAGCTTCCTTCATCTCACAAACTCAGCACAGAAAAAGTAGGTGTTCAACTGGCTAGCAAGTCTTTTGTGCAAGACCACATCTCAAGAAGCTTCTCATCATCCACATTCGGCGGAGTAAAGCAAAATTGTGGAGCAAAATGGAACAAAGACACCACAAAAATCCTAGAGGCAACTGACACATCCATATCATCTCTCAGCAGGCCTGAAACATCCACAGGGAGGAGACATATGTTATCAAGAGAGAACAGTATGATTTTTCCAGCAGTTCCAGAGACAGCCAAGACAGAAATTTCAGACCAACAGCTTGCACTAATGGCTGCAGGACAGCAGATGTCACATTCTCTCATATCAGGTATATCTAAATCTGCAGAAGGTGAGATGCTACAAACAAAAGCAGAAACATTTGTCTCTGAAGCGCTCACACTGCCACAAATCTCCATCTCGACAACTGCCTCCATCCAAGAGGAGCTGCTTTCTACAATGGAGCCAGACCATCCAAAATTATGCCAGTTAGCCTGCACTTCTCTGGCTACTGTGAGACAAATGAGCTTGGGAAGGGGCCACATGGTGTGCCAGTACAACCCTCAAAATCAGAGAGGTATATGCAACAACTCCAAACTAAAGCATGAAGTGCAGGGAAACAAAAGCTGCAATCCAAGCAGAGAACCTGTACAACATTTGTCCCAACAACACTTCTCCACCCTGGGAGAAGAAGTCACTTGGAGTTACAGTGAAAAAGTCAAAACACTGACATCAAGCACTGCTCTTATGACAAATGCTCAATTTGAGTCAAATAAACCAGCGTCCAAGACCACTCAAGAGGAAAGGTCTGAATGTGGAGAGGCCCCTGGAGTTGTAGGCTCTGTCAGTCAAGAAGTACTCACAGGTAAGATTTTAACAACAGACTTATTTTATTAATCAAAAGCATAATGTCTAATAAATGGTGCACATATCTGGATTCTTTTAAACCTTCTATGCTAAAATCCTATTTATAAACAAATATTATGGTGAACTGGTTTCATAAAGGAAACACAAAACATTATTTCATATTCACATGTCAGGACATATCTGGCTGAACTACTAGAATAGTGTAAACAACTGAGGTGCTCTGCTGAACATGGTGAATTTATTTTAAGGAAACTAAATGCAACTGAAATGTCCACAAGGTGGAGACAACTGATCAGCTCTCACCTATTACAGGATTTCATAACAATGTTGTTGCCTTCATAACAATAAGCATCATAAAACCCAGAAAACTTAAATAAATACAAGTAAATATCAAAAGAGCTAATTTACTTTTAATGATGCACTTTTCCAAAAATATGGATATGGGGCATAGAGAGGAGATCTTGTGCATTTTTCATTGTTTTTTGTCACAAAGTCACAGTCTTTAGCCTTTTTAAACTAGTATCGTAAATAGGCATCTGTAGGCAATCAGCCTGGCCATCCAGTACATAAGGCATATTTGTTTCATAACAGTTCTCTTCATGTAACATGAAGGAATTTTACTTTCCACTGCTTCTTTTGGCTTGTTATGTAGCTTATAGGATTTCGAACAACATGGCTGTTGACACTTCACACTTTCATCAGCAGACTGTTGAAATATATTACTCCAAAGAAGATTTATACTGGATTACACTGTGCGGTTGCAAAACATTGGCAACATCTACTGAACTTTCTTAGAAGCCTCAGAGGGTAGGCACGCCACACTCAGACTGTATGACTTAATTAGCATTTTCATTGGGGTAACAAATCAAAGTCCATGAACCAATGAGCTGAGCAGTTGTGGTGTTATCGCCAAGAGAAAAAAAAGTTATAGAACCAGTTATGAAACTCCCCTTTTCAAATGTTTTTAAAAGGGAAGTGCAGGAATGTGATCACTTTCTATCACACTGACTGGACACAATAAAAGTGTCAAAATGAACTGAAATTTAGGTGATTCCTTTTTCCAACATTTGTCCACTAAAAAAATCATACTCTCCATCACCTAGGAATGCCTGCCCGATTTATTTCACCTTAAGGCAAAAATATTTTTCATTTATTAATAATTTCAGAATTGTGCTCATACAACAGAACAACTACTACTTTGCTTTATCTTGTTCGTAGCAGCTATATTCCACAGAGCAGACTCATACCAGAGTATATGGAAGATCATTACAGATATCTAAACTTGTTTTAAAACCCTAGCCAAGTCGTGAACTTCTGGCAAGTTTTTTCTTTAGCACTTTATGATCAGTCGCAAAAGAAACTCAATATCAGTACCTTGTTTTACAAATAAACATTTCATCCTTTTAAGTTCTGATACTATAGATTGTGCCCTTTGGCACTCCAGAGAGATTCCCTTTCAATAGGAATCAGGCCATGTGATTAATCACAGTAACAAATATGGGAGAGGTCAGAGGTCAATCAGAAGTGCTCAGAACAAACAGAAATGTCTCACTTTCCTGATAACCCCGCTTAGTAAAAGCATTCTTCACTCTGTTCCAAGGCCCTAAACAGGAGCATCTCAGATGGCCTTTGACAGTATAAAAACAAGTGTAGTTTAGTTTCCTATTGGTGACTAGTGATAAGAGGCTTTGTTTATTTATTTATTTACTTATTTATTTATTTTATTTGAAGGGACCTTGCTGCACTTATCTAGCCTGTCCTAGATGGCTTTGATTGATTAAATAGTTTTGGGGAGCGGACGCAGGGCAGGAAGATTGTCCCGCCAGGAGTCTGCAGAGCACAGACCCAAGGGGTAGGGGGATTTTACTCCTGTCTCCATTCCAGACGACTGACATATGATCTGAAATCCAAACGCAACCCTAGAGCAACGCCGCACAGAGGCATGAGCAAGAGTTCAGCCAAACCAAACATGCCCAGGAGCATCTGACCAATAGTTTTTCATCAAGGCAATTATTTCTATATCTGCTGCATCATAATATATCGGGCCACATGTTACGACGTGTGTAGGTATACATTGTGTAGCTGTCACCAAATGTTTTTCCTGACTTATCAGATATTTTGTTGTTTTTTCCTTGCAATGAGTCATATGTTATAGTAGGCTGAAAACCCATTTGACCTTTGCCTTTAACTTTCTTTTGGGAAATAATAAAATAAGCAAATGTCATTAAATAGGTCATATCGCTTTTGCACAACTACTTCTGAACAGCTGTGTTCTATGGTGTCTGAGGCAGGACGTGTTAAAAACACCTTGTTTTAATCAGCAAGCTAATTACACCTCTACATGTCCCAGCCCTAGCCAGGTGAAAGAATTCCAATTCTTGGAATTCAATCACTGAAGCTCATGTACAGTCAATACCCTGGGGAGCCAGTGGGACAAGCTGAGACCCAGCTTCAGCTACAGAACTCTGTGAGCAGGCAAAGGCTTCTCAGCCGTCCAAAACAACTGGTATTCATTTATTGTTCTCCCCTCAGGGCCTCGGGTGGGTGGTTCCCTCCAAAGCTCAGAGCTCCAGAGGGAGGCTGGGACAGAGAGCCAGGGGTGGGTCCCCCAGGAACCTGAGAGTGGAGGAGAAGATGGGAAGAAGGTGGGCAACAAAGGCATGGAACAGGAGCACCATGCCAAAGAGTACAAAAGAGAGGTTAGTCAAAGGAAAGTAATGAAGTGGGAGGAAGTAGACAGGTGTGATTTAGATTTCAGCAGTGCCCTTTCAATTTAAAACTTAAATATACATATGAACTTTCCTAAAAACTTTCTTTATCACTGTCCTTTTTATGTAAATGTCAGTCATTTAAAATTTTAAGTGTTCTCAGTCTTGGGATTACTGGAATTTTAAGAACAAGAAGGATTAAATATCAAAGGAAAAAAAGAAAAAAGGTAATTTTACCATCAGGCATGCAATAAAGTTCCTCAACCAGTAACTTTAGTTCTATTTTCCATGCAGGGGGCTAAAAACACTCCTGAAGGGTGCTGGCCAGCAGGAAAACCACATCCACACCTTTCCCAGCCGGTGACTAATGCCCGTCACAACACCTCATTGCCGGCACAGTTTGACATGTCTAGCATTTCAGACAATGCTACACCAGCTCTCAGTGGCGCAAAAAACCTTCCACACAATTCTTCGCCTCTTGGTCAGAAAGACTCTACACATCTTGACAACTCATCGCAGGTTTTACAGAGTGGCAGTCCAAAAGTAACGTCAAAACAAATTGGCCAGATCAAGGCACAGGACATGGAAGGAGTACCGCTTGGATGTCAGGAGAGTTTTTCATTATTATCCACAGGGCCAAATGATGTGAGACATCATCCCCCAACTTGTGGACATCTCTTGGCTCATCCTCTCTTGGTGAATGCCATTCAGAAAGAAGTCCAAAAAGAGACAGAGATGAAGAGCCCTCCAGCCCAACCAAGTCATTCAAGGGGTTCACAACTTTCGAGGCCACTCTCGGAACCCAAAAGACACTGTACAACAAAAGACAGTATGCTGAATCAAACATGTGTGACAATATCGCCTTGTAACACCGACCCCAATCAAACAATAAATACCACTCCAGCGAGCAAATGTCAGAATCAAACAAGCGGCCATGCATCACACTCCCATACCAATGCAATTCCAATTTGTACATCTATTGTACATCCGAATTTGACAGAGCCTAGTGCACCACAGTGCCATTCTGGTGGAAACTACTTAGAGGAAGAGGAGAGTTCCAGCAGCAGTGATGATGAGGGAAAACTTGTCATTGAACTTGAGTAGAAGCACAGATGTTAATGCTCATAAAATCTCATGCTTTGCTAATGTGCCTTTGACTGTAATTTCATTGTACACTCATAAATAGTCTCTGAAAGTCCTCACGCTAACACTCCCACATAAATGCACCTGCACAATGAATCATGCCAAGCTGTGCACCTTGAGGTTCTTTACCCACGGAACACCTGGGTGGATATGGTTTGCAGCAGGCATACTGGATGCCCTAACCTCAAATGTGTAATTATGACTTGTTCAACCACAGAAAACAGGAAACAAATGCATCAAACTACATTCCCACAAACATTGGGTTCCACAGGGATCAGTCACCGGTACATTAAGGATTGTAGGAATGTGAAGATTCAGCAGAGAGTCACCTTCTGGCAATGAGACTGAAAACAATTTTACTCATCGCGGAGTCTAAATGCTCTTTGCTGTCTCCCTGTTTTCTTTAAGAGGCTGCTGTTAAATACCAATCAGTTATACATAAATGTCTGAACATGTGTATGCTAATAAGTGAACCAGCACAGACACAAGCTTCTACAATGTTAATATAGCACATTTGATATAAAATGGTAAAAAGACATTTTCATCTGCTGTTGATTAAAATACACTGTATCTGCTTTACATTTGGATGATTTTTCAGTAAAAAAATGAAGAAAATTTATCCCGAGACACTTTTTCTCCATTCTGACATTTCCTGTTAAATCTTTCTGAGCTGAGTGTATTTGTATTCATAACATGTTATATTGCGTACATCTTGATTCAATATATTTTGATTACCTAACCGAACATCTGCAAAAATAAGGGGCAAGAAAGTTCAGATTGTCGGTAGAAATATAAATATAAATATAAATATAAATATAAATGGATAGACAGACACGCACACACACATGTCTCTCTCTCTCTCT
>JBBMFX010000128.1:10218474-10235212 GCA_037832545.1 Rhabdalestes septentrionalis
CCTGCACTGGTACAGATTCTCTCCTCTTAGAAAGGAGAGCGGCTTCATTTCACACATTTTCATTCAGAGCTCAAACAACAACTTTCAGTTTAACCAGAATAAAAATCTGCATTTTATGAAGGAACTGGTGAAGTGGTAGAAACCTGTGGGGGCCAAAACTTTTCAGTGGCTGTCTAGGTTCTCTCCCAGTACTGTCCCATTACATGAAAATCTGCAAAAAGGGGACAGAGGCTAAGGGGTGTACAAAACAAAAACACAGATTCACGACATGAAATACTCCCAGGCATTTTATTAGCAAATATTCAAAACTATTAACTATTAAAAAATGATTTAATAATGATTAGTCATCATTTTCTCTGTGTATCGGTTAAAAGGGTATAAAAATAGAGAACAGTTTTATCTGATGTTCGTAATCTCTCTCTCCTTTCCTCCCTCCCTCTATCTCTCTCTCTCTCTCTCTCTCTCTCACACACACACACACACACACACACAGCCCAGCTTGAGCCAAAAGTTTTCAGATACACCCCAGAAACAGGTCCGGCCTCAAAATCTGGCCAAAGACTATTTTCATCAATCACACACTGAAAATAGCAGCCTAAAACCAGGCCATCCTGCGGGCACGCACACACACACACACACACACACACACACACACACACATGCACACACACGCACTATACATCTTCCTCTGGCCTGTAACACAGTACTGTGAGTTTTGTGCTGGTTCAGGCCGTGGCCTGATTACACAACAGAGAGAGAAAAGCACTAAACAAGAGAAAAACACACAAAACAATTAAATTGTACAGATTAAAGGGGAATTCCACCAAATTTCCTACATTTCCGAGTGAGACCTGATCACAGTGGTGCCGAATGGAATCAGACACCAGATCAGATCTACATGATCACCTCACAGAATGTATTAATAAGAAATGGTTATGAATCCTCTGCCTGATTCCAGATGTTTCAGAGACTGTAGCTGCCAAATTTCAATCTTTTGTTCGTTGTTTTATACACACAGCGCTGTGCAAAAGTCGTTTTTCTCAGTGTGCGATAAAGTGGCTTTTTACCAGGAAAGTGAACAGTAGAATTAACACAAAAAAACAAGAAAGCAGTAAAAATATCAGAATATGTTTTGTTTGTTAAAGTAGTTTTATGTGGTTTATAGCCTTTAAATAACTGAATATAAAATTCTCCTGAATATAAATAGTAGAATTTTATAATCAAAAGCAAATTTGATCGGAAGCTGGTGCAATTTCCTGGTTCCAGTGACTGAACTAGTTGAAGCTTATTTCGATTTTAATTGGCGCAATAAAGGCGTTTGTCTGCATATATATCTGTCTATCTATCATCTATATATCTATATATCTCTATATATATATATTACAATTATATATATATATATATATATATATTACAAATTTAGGGAATTTGGAGACCAAATCAACACCCTAAACCCTTTGTCATGTTTCTCAAACCATTCCTGAAGAGTTTTTGCAGTTTGCAGTCCAGAAAGAGGCTACTGCCATCAGGAAATACTGTATATGGGGTCTGAAACAATAGCTGGTACAGGTCAAAGTAACGTTCACATGAACGCCAAGACTAAGGTTTCCCAGGAGAACATTGCATTACACTGTCACACTGTCTCCCCTGGTTTGCCCCAGGTGAGTGACACAAACTCTCTTTCCCAAGGAGTTTTCAGCATGGGAAGTCTGCCCAGGCCGAGTGTACAGTCCTATACTCAGCTACAATGCAGCACAACAGCACAAACTTTTTCAGCAGTGCGTCTTACAGGAGCTGTTCTATGGCATCAGACCAGATAGATTGGCATTCTAATATATGCAGATAAATACAGGTGACAATGTGTGCCAGTAGTGGACAATCTGCCACAATTTTTGTGGTCAATGAAAAATTACTACATCTATATCTTTTAGAGTCACATAAATCTGTTCCTCTTGACACCTCTTGATCAAAAATTAGAGATGTTCAGCACTTTTATGTGTTTTAAGTGCCACAGATCATAGTAGGATGTTCAGGTTATCATGTAGTACACCTGTCTGAAGCAATGCTGTGGTGAAGATTATCAGATATTTACACAAATACGATTTAGTCTAATTGTTAAGGTCTCCTCTACTTATTTTTGAAAACCTCACGCAGTGACACCACTTAAAAAAGTATTAATCTTTTATATCTGAAATGTCATACTTCATTGATACATATCACTCAAATGTCACATTATGACTAGATACATTTTTGCAGTGTTAAGTTTAACATTGGGTTTAAGCTTACCCTAGAGGTTCAAAATTTCCAAACAATCAATCCATAGCAAGCTTGCACTTGCTGTTTTTATACATTTGTTACTTGCACTTAATAAAACAACATCTTTGCGCAATCTAGAATGGAAGGCTGTCAAAAGGACAAGCCAACAACTAAGGGACACCAGAGGGAGGTTAAACAAAAGACACAGTTATTAAAAAAAAAAAAAGCATGATCATCTTGCGTCTATGTCCGGTTATGTCCTTAGCAGCTCTGTCTCATTCATCACCATCAACATTTTAACACAGATTAAGATATCAGGTCATCTTGGCGCTATCACCACTGTCATCTTGAGTGCTGCAAAAAGAGCTGCTTAAACACTTGCCTGGAGATAAGGTCATAAATGCATTGAGAAAAGGCTGCTAATGCTATTTCACTGGACTCTGGATTGCAACGGCGGTGGGGGGCTTTAAATGTTCAAGCCCCACTTTGGCCATAGGGCCAACCCAAAATGGTTACCAAAATTTAAACCATCACTCACCCCCCTTGACTACAACTATAGATCTCCCCCCAGCAAAGATTGAGAAGATATCCCCACCCCACTCCCATCCGGGAACAAGAGTATTAACAATGACAGCCCACCACAACAACATTTTTGACCAGCACCTGCCCCTCTAAAGGTCTCTGTGAAGCCCTGCTTTTGATAAGAGAAACACATATGACTGTATTCATGAAATAAAAGTCTAAATAAAGTCTAAATACAGTCTCAGCTTAGAAAAAAAAACAAGTTCATGAGGACTTTGGGAACAAAAGAGATCATTACGTACTGCTGCTGTTTGGAGGATGAGGTCACAAAATAGAAGAATAACAGGTCAGTGCTGAACTGTTGTATTGGTGTGAACACGTGCATACATACAATCACTGGTCTTAGCACTGGACAAGCTCCTCAAGCCTGACAGAAAGGGCAGGAAATGTGTATTCCAAGCCAACTGTTATTTTCTAGTAGAACAAATGAACATCCCTTAGCTTCCTAAGCTTATTAGCTAAGTTTTTTTTCTAATAGCATGCTTCATTAGCTTAGTCTTAATAAAATAGCAGGAGATTAGACACACTACTTAGACTGTTGTATGCCTACAAAATTAAACAAAGTGAATGAGAGTGTTCAAAGAAACATTACATTCATCTGAAATGTATTAAAAAGTAGGTCAAATGTGCTAGCATCCACAAATTGGCTGAAACAATCCTACCAAGGGTCAAGAAGATAGTCAAGGGGTCTTAAAAGCATTTAACAACTTAGAGTAACTCAGTACACATGTTAAGATTAGGAGCGCGATGGTCTAAATCATATGGAATTGTTTAAAGCAAGAAAAATATTTCTATTGACAACACTCTTATAGTAGTCCATATCCATACTGAGCATATTCAATTACATAAAGGAGCTTCTTCTTTTGCAGTTCATGTTGTTTATAAGCTAGCATGTTCATAAAACCTGTATTTGAACATGGAGGTCGAACTACTGAATGTAATAACCAACTTATGTACAATTTTTTAATAAGCATCTTAACACATCAAATGAATGGGTTAAATATTTTTTGCTTTCCTTAAAATTTGTTTTTCTTTTTCAGTTTTCTGGTGTATATTTGATTTTGGAAGTAAGATACAAAAATAGCCTCCTTAATTGCTCATGGTAAATAATTGCATCCGGTTTTGCTGGTTTTATAAAACTGCAAGCATAAAGAGTTATCCTGTGTGAGTTGTGATCCCATACTTTAATGCATTTGCTGAATGTTTCTGACATTTCATCAGTGTTTTAATAAATGTTAGTGGCTGCTTTGTGGAAGGCCCCCCTGTCTTCTTCATTCTTTGTACATCATTGTGGTTAGATTTCTGTAATAATATGGCAAATGCTTTGTTTATATCTCCTTGACAAAACAATCTTTTGAAAGTGCCGTATGAGAGCAGATGAAAACTGACAGGATATTTGTTCTGGCGAGTTTGGATGACACAACATTTTACTGTGTGAGCAACTACAAGTCTATGTACTTGTTAGCGGGCAAGCTAAAATGTACTGCTGGTTCAAGTAAATTTAATCTTATACAATTTCTTAAAAATAATTATTTTTAGAATGTTGGAATGCTATTTTATTGTATGGTCCATAAATTACTATGAAGTTTGTAACGTTCAGTACATGAAGTACCACCAAGAAATGAAAAGTAGGCCATTTAAAGTTTAAACCTTATAGCAGCTGATCAGAAAACGGAAAAAGGGGCATCTTCTTGAGATTAAGTATGATGCTTCGTCGGGCTTGATGTTCCTGTCTTTTGTTTTGTGTTGGTTTGTTCACGTGCCAGGCCATCTGCAGCCCATGTGCTTCGCTTTAGGTTAAAGTCTTTCTTGGCTGCACTGAAAGGCAAGCTCAGACTGCTACTTAACCAAGGTAGTGCTTTCGACCGGATTGCCCAGTTTTAGTCATGGAGGTATTCCCAGCTGTGGTGCCATAAAATAGAAGGAAAACAGTCTTAGTGAATTGAGTAGGCAATGCATCAGTGCGTGGATAAATACATGCTAAATGTGCCTTAATCTGGGTACAGCTTAAACACAAGGCTGAAGGCATATTAGAAGCTTGAGATGCTAACCTAACATGGCTTGGGCCAGTAACATTCATTTTCACTGTTAAGTTTGACTTGAAAACAATTCTTCCTGGCTTGTTAATGCATTGTAGTCCATATTTTAGAGGTGTTAGGTTTAATTCCAAATAACAAATGATAAGATGGACAAACAGTCAATGTGTATTTGAACAAATTTAATCCAAAGTATGTGAATACTGGTTATAAGTGAGTCTGGCCATGTCAGCAACACATATTGCTAACAGGTGTATAAAACCATGCTGACAGCCAAGCAATCTCCAAAGACAACACTGGCAGTAGAAAGGGGCATGCTGAAGAGCTCGATTATTCATGAAGCATTAGCATAGAATGCTACCTTTCTAGCAAGTCAAATTTCCTCTCTGATACAGCTGCAAATTCATCTCAGCTATTAACTCACACAAGTTTAAAAGGGGACCATTGAATACTGGAGCATTGCTCATCCAGTAACCAGTCATCCATTACTCATCCTGTACCTAACCATCCATTTGACAGATGTAAAGCCTTTTGTCTGTCTATATATATAGCGCTAACATTAGGTGAAGGAGGAATCCTATTCTGGGCCTATCCTTTGCTGAGGATTTGGGGCCCTTTGTTTAAGCAAAGAAAAATATTAATGCTAAAGTATATAATGTTCTTATAGAGAATTCTGTGTTTCTGTTTAAACAGTTAGAACAAAACCATTTTCATATCTCAGCCTGACAATGACCCAGTGCACAAAGCATGGCCTGTAAAGAAATCCAACACTGCTGGAAAGAACTTGAACGGCAACTGTGAGCCAGGACACACCGTCCAAAACCCGTGCCCCACCTCACAAATGTTCTTGCGACTGAAAGGAAGCAAATCTCCACACATGTTCCAAAATACAGTGCTATAGGAGTGCAGATGGGACCTACTATTGGCAGTAGATTTAGGATGTGTCAGTACATGTGGCTGTGTTGTTCAGGAGTCCACACAGTTTTGGCCATGTAGCGTACAAATAACCTTAATGAAATCAGCAACTGGCTGAAAGGAGTTTCTTCAGCTATCAAGTAGACACAGGTTTTAAGCTGACTGTTGGAAGCTCTGTTAATAAGCTTTCACATGTGCACAGCACACTCAGACACTCACATGCATCCTGATCAAGTGCATGATTGATGCTTTTTAATGCATTAGCACTTGTGCTTTTGGCCTGAAGATCCTGAAGGGAGAGCTAGACTGTGACTCCTGCAAGTGCAGGGCTGATAAGGAAAATGAATAGGCTGAACACTATTATAAAAGCATTCATTTTCATCTGGTCTGCTTGGAGTTTAAGTCTGTGAAAATAGCTTTGATAAAAAGCAGGGCGCTGTCAAGAATCTGGATATGTTTCAAAAGACTGCATAATTTGTGCTTGCTAATGTAAATCATGCAGTCTAGAAGTTTTCATTGGAAAACATAACCCTTTCCTCCCTGATAAGCTTAAAAAATACAATGAGAAAAGCCTACTGTTATCTTTTTCAACATTGTATTAAGAGGCTTCATTATCTTCTTACATCAAGTGCAAACTGACACCACAACTAAGCACGGTGGTACTGCATGTGAGTGAATACATTTATATATACAGAACTGTGCAAAAACCTTAGGCACCTGTGAAAATAATACTTTAACTGTTTAGATTAGCAGTGTGTGTTTTTTACACTGTTGTTACTAAATATACTCAATAAAGAAAAAAGGACTAACATTATACAGCAAATTGTGATTTTATGACTTGCCAGTTGGTGCAGCATTACTTGTAGTTTCTATCAGAAACCTGTTTTAAATTGATCAGTCCTTCATTAAATTAAATCAGGAGCAGCTGATGGGATTTTAGAAATCTCAGCAGTGGCTGGAGGAACTGAGGACAAATCTGGAACCCAACCTGTGTTCTCCTCACACAGTATCAACTATTTGTTTAGAAACAAAACTTTTTTTTACTGCTTTCTTGTTCATTTGCATTTATTCTAATGTTAACTTTGCTATCAAAAATCATATGCTGAGAAAACCTTTAATCAGAGAAGTCGTATGTGCCTAAGGCTATTGCACATGAATGAATGTTGAATCACTTACAAATGGTACTGAATTGATTATATATTTTGTATTTGCACAATCGTGGATACAAATATAAATGTCAATATGCACAGACCATTAACTTACTGCCCATTTTAAGAGCTCTGTCTGCCTTAGGTCCACTATAATGGTGTACAATTGCAGACTGCAGCTAAGCTAATTCCTTCACAATCTGTCAGCTGTCCTATGCCCAATTCATCATAAGACAGTTTGCGATGACAAAACTGATGTTGAACAGATAAAGTGGTGGAACAGCTACAGTTGTTGCATTGGTTGTGTGTGTTAATAATACAGAGTTGCTGAGGTGTGTCAGTGTGCAGGCCGAGAGTGGTCTAGTGCTCAAATTGACGAACCAATGAGTGATTCCATCACCAGAAACTGAAGACTGATGAAAGGGGGAATTAACTTGGGAACGACTCAGACAAACTTTGAATAAGAAATTAACTGCTACACCAGCAGGGATCTACAGTAAAGGTTTCCAATATCACTGCCAGTGTGTGGAGGTGTGTGTATACTGCACAATTACCAATACAACAGAATAATTTCCTAATTCTCTTGCTACATTCGGAGCTCAGGAATAGTAGGAGTTTCTGTAAGTGGGTTGCGGCCGGTGATCCTTGCAAGGCCAACGATCACTTTATGAAAGCTTTTTTACCTCTAAGCATCTCCCCACAAGTTCCAGCGTCGAGAATAGAAAAGCCAAGAGGTACAGGCAGAAGCCAAAGACAGCAAATTCACAGTGCTCCTGGTGCCGGTGTGGGCTTTAGGGCTGCAGGTCTTGTGTACCTTATCTAAAGTTCAAGAAAACATCCACTAGATAAATATCATAATGCTCTGGTTATATAGCTATTCTAGGCTACGTTTCAAATGCCACAGAAATTGAGAGCCTGATGAGCAAGCATCCTCTCCCATTGACAGAACCATTATTAATCAATGAGGAAAACATTTGTAGAACAAATGTATGCTTTGAATGCATGTGGCATGTGTATATGAAATGTCCAAATTTATACTTTCGGTTTGGGTGACTGTAAATATAATTTTGCGAAAATTTTAAACACCAGCTGGGGCCAGGCTTAAGATTATGTGTGTGTGCAACTTCCAAATTTTTTTCTATGTTGGAATATATATTCATCACTCAAAGAAATTTACCAAGAGTTGCCAAAACATGTTCTCATTAATTGCAATAGCATTTTATGTTAGAATAAAAAAGACTGTATAGGCCAATCCACCTCTAACTGATTGACTGGTAATGTGCAGCATCATTAAGTTAACCTCATATAATTATTTTTTGAATTATGACTACAGAGGATAGAATGCTTCCCTTCCCCAAACAGAGGTTAAGGCAGTTTAAGGTAGCAGTCATTAATCTAGATGGAAAGAGCCCAGCTTCAGACAAATCCACGCTCCAGAATTGAGAGAATTTGATTTAACCATATTCGTGATTTCTACTGCCAGCAAAGTAGCATGTGTTTTTGTTTATTTCCCCCAGCCTGTGGTTATGGACAAACAGAGACAGTGCATTATCTGATGGAGTCTACTACTGCTGAGGTGACGTCCATAAAACTGCCAAGCCAAGATTCCTGCTGCCCATTCCTGGTGCGCCACAGCAGGAGATCTCCATTCTTGGGGAGAACAACAGGAAAAACACGACTCATAGAATTATGAAACCTGAACCACAATGACCTTTCTGTCACTGGGCTGTCCAAGACTCATGAGCTGTCAGATAAAATGGGGGGGTCAGGGACTGGGATGGTGGATGCAGAACTTTTAATGAAGCTTGTATTCCATGTCTTCATAATTGCACCACTCATTAATCAGTTCTCCCAGTGTTAAACATGTACGAATCTCCTAAAATATGGGGCGGGGTCACCAACCATTCCAAAACTGAGAACTACATCACAGCCATATGAAGGGCTACCAGTTTCATATACTAGTAGAGAGTTTACCTGAACTTCATGTATAGTAAAAATGTTTTAAATGCTTTTTTTTTTTAATGTTGTCATTTTCAAATAGAAACATTCAAATGTGATTGAAGAAGATTAGCAACAGAATAAAATTACATGTTAGACTTTGCTCACTGGTGAGTTGTGTTATGTTTTGGACTGGTCCGTGGGCTACTCATGAGGTCCTTGGGGGCACCCTGGTGCCCATGGGCACCACGTTGGTGACCCCTGATATAGGGCTTTAGGTACAATTAACATCATTGCCTTTTGCTGTTAGGAGAGTTTGTGGTTTATTTTAGTCATTTTTGTCATGGGTCATTGCTCTAAGTATTATAATTACCTTACATTATGCATGCATATTCATTTCATTGAGATAATATATTTGAGTTCTACCTCAGAAATCAGTGCAGTATTTTAACCTTGTTAAACTCCAAGGTTTTCCTTTTATGTTAATGCTACAGAAGTTTCTTCTGCAAACCAAGTTTTAAATCATAATAAAATATCTTGTCTTCTCTTCCACAATCACAAATGTTTGAAATGTATAATGTATTCTTTCAAAAGTATTTCTCTTATTTCAAGCAGCTATGAGTGACAAAATTATAATTGAAATGCACTTTGCTGTGGTTATGGGAAGTGATTACTGCAACTTCTAAGCATCAGTAATTAAATAACTTTTTTGAAGTTTGATTTAATATGCTAATGATAAAAAAATATATATATTTTCTACCCTGAGGTTTAGAGCAAATAGAGGGAAAGAGAAAAGATAATGGGGGGAAAGGGTGGGAAAGATAGTGAGACAGACAAACAGAAAGAAAGTGTAGGTTACTGAGATAGAGTCTCAAAGGTGTTATAAAAGCCAGATGGGATTTGTCTCTGCTGAGATTCTTAGTTTGAAGGTCTAGCGAGGGGCCGTATTTCTGCCTACAGTTTGACAGTGACTGAACAGCTTCTCTGGACACATTCACCTCCAGTTGAATCAGAGCAGCCTGTCTAAAACTGGCCCCAGGGAATAGGGTGTGAGACCCATCAATGAGTCTTAAGGACTTATTTTACAATGAACAAAAGCCCGGGAATCCAGTTATTATTATTTTCCATCCTTGGGTGAGGTTTGCCTATGTCAGCTACCTCCATTGTCTCCATTATCTCTTCTTGCAAGACTGAAATGTGACAATACTGATGGTCTAAAAGTCTGCAGAAAGCACTGCATGGGAGCCATTAGCTTCAGAAAACATTCTGGCCTCTGCCTCCCATTAACAACAACAGCAATGGACATGATCCATGAAGAAAGCAATTGCTATGGTGGCCTTGTGGGTCATCCTTCAAAGCTTCAGGTCGTAGGTGAGGTCTTGGGGGACATCACCAGAAGTATTTTTTCATTTGATCAGCAGTACCCACTTGTCATGCTGCAGAGAAAAACCAAGGATTGAGTCATCTTACCTGCAGGGTAAAATTCTCATCAAAGGAAATCCTCTCCAGTGGAACATCTTCTGGCTTAAGGGGGCAATCCCAACTAAAGAAACACAAAGAACACAACTTTAAAGGATAACTTATCTTCAATAAAATTTATGACGTTGTCCACTTATTCAGCCATAAAATAGTCATACACATCATTAGCCTAGGTGGAATAGTTTCGGTAGATACTTAAATCCAACATATTTCTTTGAACTACGTTTGCCCAGTGAAGTGTCTCGTAACTACATACAAAATACAGGTTTGTAAATAATTATCGAAAACAAATAAACTTGGATATCAACTGGTATAAGAATTAAAACTTTAACTGTAACACACTGGAGTGTGTAATATGGTCAACACACAAGTTGAGAAGAAAAGGAGCGATGAGGGGGGTCCAAGCAGAATGCGCAAACTGGCCCAAAAGCTATATGAATATGACTGCTTTAAAAGGTGAAATTAATAAAAATGTGTAAATGTTAGATAGACCAAGTGATCTTAAAATGATCATGGAGAAAATGTTGATGCTTGTTGTAGTGATATGGGTGATTTTAAAAAAAAATTTTTAAATAGCATCTTTAGGGCTTTATGAAGAGCCTAAATAATTCTTAAGAGTCATTCAGCCAAATGTAAGTGTAAGCTAATGTCGCCAAATGTACATATCACTAATGTAAGTGGTTCCTCAGATTTTAAAATGTTTCATAAGGATGAAAATTCATGAAACATGGTGTGGATCCAAATAATGTTGTAGTGATGCAGGCTGTGGAATTTCATGAAATTTGAACCTTTATATCACAAGATATTGGCACAGACATGGATTATGTTTGCCAGTTAGTTGAGTTAAATAGAATAAATTGTAGACCAATATTGAAACGTCATTCACAGCTCCCCCTAAGAACAATGTTTCACTAAATTTGCCATGCTTCTAAAGAATGTGGTAATGAAATCCTAAATGTTCTTAAAAATAAAGGTTCTTTAGCAGTTCTTCCATAAACCTTTACGTTATGTGGAGCATTTTCACACCTTTAAAAATGTTCTTTAAAAAAAAACTTAAAAGGTTTAAACTATCCCTACAGATATGAAAATGTTTTTTGTCTGTGGCATTCACTCAAAAAACACTTTGTGGCAACTTCATTTTTTAGGAGCATGGGAGATATTGGTTGTGAATTTGGAATTTGTACAAGTCAATTCAAAACCCACAAACTGCATCCAGTCCTTTTTCTGCTGGAAGCCTATTACTGCTGCATGTTTTCAATGGAGAGACCACACAATTCTCTCAAACACAATAATCACTCTGAATAAATTTTGCAGTAAACAAACAAAAGCATAGATAATAATAAAGCACAGAAATAAACAAACCATAGACGTTTTATCACTGCTTACAGTGACATCTGGGCCAAAGCGCATATGACGCATTAAAGCTCAGAATGTTCTTTTGCTCTCAAAGCAGGTGCTAATTTTATAAAATCTTCCTGGTTAAAATAGTTGCAAAAAGTGTAGTAAGTGCATTGGAAGAGGATTTATGTTTCATGTGTATTATTCTTGGGTGAATCTCACAACCCTCCATCTAATGAATGAGGATACTCATCATCTGTTAACAATTATTGAGCTTAATGTTGCAAAATTAGAGTACTAATTTAGTATAACATAAACTATTTAGGGAGACAGGCCCACCAAGGGTTTTGGTAAAGCACCATGTGTTCACTTGCTTCAAAAGTCTTACATTTCAATGTTTTGGCTGATAAAATGCCTTTGGTCCACAATAAGACAGGATCCCTCCACCAAAGTACGCATAGCAGTGCCAGGAAAGCAGTATACCACTGATATTAAACAAATGTCAAACAGGCTACAGAAGGTGTTTGGTCATTAACTGTAATTTTATCTGTGTTCTTAGGATTCAACATCACCCCGGCTGGAAGTCTTGACTGTGTACTCCATATTTCAAAGGGAATGCTGAAATTGAACCAGACCCTCAGCCAGGGTGAGTTAAGAAAACAATATTAAAGTATATACTACGCAATCGAAACGATACTTTTTTGGTCAAGTTTTTCATTTCAGCGGGAGAAAAAACAGACGAGTCAATATATTTCTGGTTGATCAGAGAATGCACAATCAAAGCACTGTGGTAAAAGTAGAGGTAGGTCATTAGTGCAGAGGCTGCTTTAGCCTATATCCCCCCACATACTCTCCTTCCCCACAGAGGTCAGGGGATGATTAGACAGCGCTCCATAAACCATCAGGAGGAGGCTTTCTCATCCAGACCTGCTCTGAATGCTCAGGGTCAGGAAATGAATGGGAAGACGTGATTTTCCTCAAATATTTCCTGGGGCTTTTTGGTGTTAGCAGTTACCAGTCTTTCAGCTCTGGTATAACTCAAAGTTCAAGGCCCTCAGTGTTGTAAATGCTATTGGCAGTTCATATATTGTAATGCTCTCATATTATAAAACATGTGGTGTCTTAACACGAGGGTGGATGGTTTTTGTCCTTTGGGAATGTACAGTAAGACACACAGATGTTAAGAGTTAACCTCTCCACTGGGAGCTCACAGAAAGGGTTCAGGGTAAATTCCCATGGCACTGATTATGGCTAATATGTCAAATAATATAGAAATGTACACTATAGGTTGTTTTCTTGGATCTAGCCTTGAAAGATGCAATGCCAATATTTCTTAGTTTAGGCTTTAGCTTAATTTTGCTTAACTAATTAGTTTGGGTTCTTAAGTTCATTGGTTACTGTTAATTAATGATTTAACTGTGTACTGTGTTTTCAGAATAAGCTTTATTGTCAGTCCTTACTGTATCTCCATCAGAGTAGAGCACTGACTATTTAGTATTCTCAATTAAAAGTTTCACCAAACTTTTTGCACATAGCTAAGCCTCTTGTTTCAACAACTGAAATGAAAATGCCGCAAGAAGCCTGGTTTTAAACTAATTCCTCAAATATTACCCCAAGCCTAACATCCCCAGGCTAGCCAAAAGCAAAGTGTCCGTGCCAGACGTGCTTTCCAAAATGATTTCTGATGTACCTCTACAGCAGAGGCTTTCAGCTTTTGTAATGTAGATGTTAGGCTATATAGTTCCTTGTACAATTTTGTCCAAATCCCTGCTATCAGGAGATATGTTATTCTTGGAGACCCAAGTGAAAGATTAATTCTGAGAGTTTCCATTTCAGATGTTTAAAAAAATCCAAACAGAGCACAGAAAACCAAACTGTAGTGACCAATAATGAGTCATTTAGACAAAAATATCTATCTGGAGTTAATCCAGTCAAGTACTAAAGACACAATTCCAACCACAGATAAACTACCGTGTTTCAGTTACCTTGGTGAAAGGTTGTCTTAGGCGCTGCTTATAGGGGGCAGCATGGCCCCAATGTAACTGTTTTTTCAGGATTAATTTCCCAAAGGGATCATCGTGGAATGGGGATTTTAATCCTGTGCTTTGCATTCCCATGATATGCAAGGTGACTTCTATCTTCTGTCTTACATCCACCATTCCCCAGACTTTGTTTTCATGGTGTGTTTTCTGTTCCAACAGGAGGAAGACAAACAGAGCAAAAACCCCCAGGCTACAACCCACCCTGTGTCCATTAAATTAAAAATAAAATCACATTATCATTCACATTTATTTACAAGTTTTACAGTCTAAATCAAATGTAACACTTATTTTAGATAAGTCTCTTGCAAAACGAGGGCATTTAAATTATTAAATAAAGGCATTATGTCATGTAAACTTGGTACAAATAATGATCTGTTGCATTACAGCCTGGTCTTCTAGCCTAACATGAGGAGAATTCTGTACCTTGGTTTGGCCTTCTCCCATGCAGCAGTCAAGGCCTACTCCATGTTTTAAGCCATCTGGAAACTTGTTGACAAGTCATCCCAAGGCATCTGGGGTGCAGACTACATGAATCAGATCAGAAGCACATGTCAGAGATGGACTATGGGCTTCCATAATGACCCAGCAAAGCACCTATAAGTGGAATTGTGACCAGACCACTTGTTGTTTGCTGTGTTGAGAGTGATAGATGAAACAGAAGCAAAACCAAGGATTCTTTTTGAATTTTCAATGCAGTAAGGGTTAAATATTCAAATTGAAGAAATATATCTTCTTGCTCCGAGACACTATGGCTGTCGCAGGACCAGAGGGCTTTTGGCTGAACCAGAGCCCTCCGTGACTGCAGAGGAAAACACAGAATTCAAAGTTTTGGATGACACCTTCAATTCTACCATTTTTTTCCCTCTTAGTGAATACCATCTTTGATGCTGAATTGGAGCTGAGATACTGGGCTGACTTTCAAAACACTCGCTCACAGACCAGACTTTATAAGAGATCCTCTTTTTTGTACATTTGAATTTGTGTTGACCCAGTACATATACAGTGTAGCAAAAATTGTGGTCTTCTCCTACAACTGTTTAACCACAGATTAGGCCAGATGTAGAAGGTTGTTAGAAGAAAGTGAGTCATGAAAAAGAGACATCCCAGCATGAAAGAAATGTATAAATTCACCAGATAAACTATTCTCTGGTCTAAACATCAGACAGTATTAAGATATTCACTCTCACACATATTGAATTGGACAACATAATTAGAGTGGGTGCACCAGCTGGTCTTAAATTTCTGTTATCCAATTACAGTCAGTAAGTGATAATGTCGCATGTTGCACTCCTTTTAACTGTTATATGATAATGATCTAAATTTGCTTTAAAATAATTGTACTCTGGTTGAGCCACTGCAGCTTTGAAAAAACTCAGGTAGGCATTCATCAAAGGATTCTACATGGACTAAATAATAAAAGAAGATGTTTAACTGAGACCAGATTAATAAATATCTTGCACAGAAAGTGGGTGTTCTTGACAACTAGGAACTGGTTTGAAAATATGCCTGACCTTGCCAAGTAAACTGGCTAAATATCAATGGTGCGATTCGCATTTTCACCATGAGGAAACAATTGCAGCCCAGCACATTTAAAAGCATTACAAAAGACTTTGTAATGCTTTTAATGATAACAGCAATATGCTTTTTATGTATTGTACTCTTTCTGAGGCTATTTAATTCATTCATCTTTGTTCAGGCTATTGAATTAATAGAAGAGTGGAAGAGGAAAGGCAGCTGAACGAGACATTCCTTGGAATATGGGTGGTCCCAGAGGTTTGTTCCCCACTTTCATAACCATATAAAATTTATAGTTCCAGAAATAATCTGTACAAGCCACTGATGGGCAAAATGCCAAAAATGTAGCATTGTAGTAGTCAAAGGCCCTTTGAAATCTCACAATACCCAATATTTATAAATTGTGTGTGTGTGTCTGTTGGGGGGTGGGGGGTGTGAGTGGCGTCACTGGTACCTCAATAATGGCAGCGCTGTGCTGCTAAAAGTAGGGTGGGTGTGCCGTCCAGGCCTAAGTGCTGATTACACAGAAGCCCTGTGTTCTCTCCTCTGTTCACACACATGGTACCTATTTAGCCTGTTTTCCCTTCATTACCCTTTCAGAAAGCACAGAAGGGGAAAACTGCTAGCCAAGATATTAAATTCATCATGCCTCATCAGAGCTATCACATCATCTATGGGACACTTGCTCAGGCCTACATATGTTTTTCTTGTCTGGTGCAGTTTTCGTGGATGTCACTAAAATAGCAAGGTTTCGCACAGGTGTGCCTTTTGTTGTTGTTTTTTTGTGCAAACATAGACTTTCTTGCTGTCCTGCAGTAAACGTGCACAGCTGATAAAGGGAACTGGATGCTATCTTTATCTCCACATTTACATACTGGCCTGATTTGCGCTCATGGCGCAGAGGGCACAGACTGTCCTTCGAAAAAATGAGAGAAATTTTTCCTCAAAGGGATAGAGCGCGTACGTCGCAACCTCGGTTTCCAAAGCTGAAAACGAGACGCTGCACCCTCCCACCATCATCATCATCACACTGCCTCTTTTTTACTCGTTTCTTGATTCGTTCTCAAATCAGTGAGAGTGCCCACGTTTTATTCTATCCACCCATATTGGGGCAGAGTCAGCCTCCTGCTCCATGATTGGTCAGCAGTTCAAAACTGTGGCTTTATAAATTCATTGGTTGGGCTCTTCATTGTGAGTAATTAAGTAAAATATATTTTTTTAATATCTATGTGAATAACAGTATGGTCTCGATGGAAATATTCCAAACGAGCAGGTTTCTCACATATGATCAGACTGTAGTTTGTAACACTGCTGTTTTGTGTAAAAGTTAGGGAACCCGTGTGACGACTTAGCCAATGGGAGCACAGTGGGCGTGTTTTGTCTGAAAAAGGGTGGGAAAAGAAATGCCGCGTGCACGCAGTGCTCATATACTGCTCATCCAGAGCCAGTGGTGAGTCACACTGAGGATAGAGAGGATACAAAGAGAGAG
>JBBMFX010000128.1:10235312-10263034 GCA_037832545.1 Rhabdalestes septentrionalis
AAAAATGTAGCATTGTAGTAGTCCAAGGCCCTTTGAAATCTCACAATACCCAATATTTATAAATTGTGTGTGTGTGTGTGTTGGGGGGGGGGGGGTGATTGTTGTGCGTGCAAAGTCTCGGTCGTTTTCATGATTGGTGCGTGCCTGCAATGTCAGTCGTTGTCAGGTGGTTGGTGTGGAGGAATTATGGTTTAAGGTGGCCCCTATAGGGTGGGGAGGAGGTTATTTGTCGGGTGGAGGTTAATGGGTTAAGTTACCCCCCATATGGGGAATGACAATAAGCTTACTTTTTTGACACATGACCCCAGTGCTTCCCAGGCCTGGTCCACATGCTCTGAATATTTTAGCTTATACACCTGAATCAACTCCTGTGAAGTCGCTGGGGAGGTCGACAGGAGCAGAAGGAATATCAGGAGCACAACTGGAAACCACTACCATTTACTTATCTGGTGTCTCAGTGGCTGCAGTGCTGCTGGGTGGTGCTCTGAGTGCTGTGCAGATATAAAGCTCCCTTTTGCTGGAGACAGCACACATGCTCACACATCCTCCCTGAGCACAAGCCCCCCTGCCACTAGGATGTGGTCGCACGAAACTCCACACCTTTCCACAGCAGACCTGTCATCTCCGTGATAAATGCTTTCGTCTCTGGGATTATGACATGTGTCTACAAAAAAAATCTACTTTTTTTCGTCGCTACTCTTTTGATCACTCTGGTCTAACAGTGGGATTAATCTGAACCGTCTCTGGTGTTTTATTTCCTCTCCTGGACTCGCTGTTGTGGGGATGGCCAAGGCGTCCTGGATGAATTTGGGCGTTTTGCTTTTAATCGGATTAGCAGCAGCAAACGCCAACGGTAAGTTAAATTCTGCAGAGAAATGGAAAACGTGAAAAGAGGAGCAGGGTGTCCCGTCTGGTTATCTTTCGGATCAATTTTAATACTTAAGTTGTCGATAAAGACGGACAGAGAGGGATTTTAGTTTCCTAGCTGGCACCGTGGCGTTTGTTTCTGTTTTTCATTGTTTTCCTGGAGGCTGTATTGAGGGAGAAACTCGTTTAAACCGAGAAGTTACCTTTTTCTGAGGTTATCTTGGGTGTCAAAAAATCGATACACGACGTTACGGTAACCAGATAGACAGATAAACAACTGATTAGCACAAATCCTAAGGGAATTTTAAAAAAACCTTGTACAAAGTTCTAAAATAAAAAGTATAACTGTAAATATATTATTATTATTATTATTATTATTATTATTATTATTATTATTATTATATTGTAGCGTTAAAACATCACGTAGGTTTTTGAAAAGTGGAAATGTTTGACAAGTCTACATCTCAGGCAAGAATGACCATGAAACCTGTTTTGTTCTGTATGTGGCATGCTGTTCTCAGGACTCTAGATCTGCGTGTTTACCTCGCTTTCCTCGCCATAATGTACTAGCTTCGAGTTGTTTTTGCATGTTTTGATGAATTTATGTTTAATTGTTCAGATTTCCCGCGGCTGGCTGAAGAGCCGAGCGAGCCGAGCGCCGCCGCGCAGACGCAGTGGAGCTCCGCGAGCTCTGTCCCGGCGTCCGCGCGGGGGAGGCGGACGCGAAGATGCACGTGCTATACGTACAAAGACAAGGAATGTGTGTATTACTGTCACTTGGACATAATCTGGATCAACACACCAGAGTAAGACCCCGCTGCCTGCTACCCATAACCCTGTCACTTATGTTTCATTTGCCTTTTATATTTTTAAATGTTCGTTTTTTTGTTATATATCAAATATAAAAAAAATATCATATATCAAATGATTGGGAAAATGCAACACATCAAGCTAGGTTATGCAAGTGCTGGGGGTTGACGATACGTCAAAAGTACAGGAATAGAGTAGTACTTCAGGACAGTTTTCATTTTGTGAGTACAAAGCATATTTGCCGATTCAAAGAACAATTATTATAACTGTGGACACATTCATTTTTATTCAGTGTTTCACATTCTGCATTTCAGAGGCAAATACAACCCTGAAACGCCATTGCATGATTTATCCATCCACTGAATACATTCACAATATGTTTAAAATAGTTAATTGTAATGTGACAATGTATGTCTATATTGATAAATATTGCTACTTTGCCAACCTCTAGTGACTAGTGCAGACTTTCATAGGATCCTGAAAATGAGTTACCGCTTTTAATTCAAGTAGAAAGATTTGTGTGTTGACGTTAAGTTCAGTGACTCATTTCTGAACCATATCTGTGCGTCTGCATGTCTGAGAGAGGATAAGGCACATTAAATGCTGGACATCATGGGAGGCTGTTACCCTTTCTGAAACTGTGAGCAGATTTAATTGGTGGTTACTTGTGGAATGTTAGATGGTGGAATGGAATCAGACTTTGTTACAACATGACAGCTTTATTTTTGCACATACGGTACTGTGCAAAATCTTAGGCTCCTGTGCAAGCTGTTTAAAGCCATTTAAAAGCCTTTGCGTGGATTTGTGAAACTCCACCAGTAGCTCCTGATTTAATATTATGAAGTATTGAGCTGAACCAGGTATTCGAGGTATTTGATGAGAACTACAATGTAATACTGGGCTTCCATGAGGAGAGGTCTGGGAATGATTAAGCAAGCACACATACATACATACAATACAATTTACTGTAGTAATAATCTTTATACATAGGCTATTTTCACTTTTAAAATTATATTCTGCTTAGCTTAATAGGTTTTAAATAAAATGATCTCAGGTGTTTTGCATGGTGCTGTATACTTTTCGGTTTATATGTTAAGAAAAACCTTTTTGATCATTATTTGAGCAAACTACAGTGGTGCTCTTTTAGGAAAACAAAAAGATTTCCGGGCTTTTCAAAGAAAAAAGACAAGTTTTAGTAGAGTACAGGTCAGTCTCTGTCTTTAGTTCAGACACTTCTTCAAGCAAGTTGAGCAACTAATAGATTAATTGTGGAAAACCTGCAGCTTTCAGGACTAAACAGAATGGACAGACATCAAAGAGATGCTTTCTTGACAAGATGCTTAGGGGAGTAAGTCTTAGCAGATGAAACAGGGAGCTCTCAGGGTTAAGCGCAGCATGTGTGCTCGGCTGCAGAGCCTGTTCCAGTTGCACTCCATATGGTGCAAATAAGAGCGGCGTAGCAAGGTGTTTCCCTAAGATCATGCAAACTTTCCAGATTGTTGATTTAAAGGTCAAACAGGGTCACGGGTCCCTCCCACCGGTGAGACCAGAGTGAGATGTATAGGATCAGCAGCAGTGCTCTCTCATGCTGGTATGCAATAAAGAGGCTTTAAGGCAGGGGTCCCCAAACCGGTCCAGATAGGGTCGCTGTGGGTGCAGATTTTCCTTCCAACCGAGCAGGAGGCACACCTGATTCCACCTCTGTAATCAGTTGGTCTTGATTTTCAGTTACTCGGGTGTGGCTTCTTTTTGGTTGGAACATAAACCTGCACCCACAGTGGCCCTATCTGGACCGGTTTGGGGACCCCTGCTTTAAAGCTTGCAATATATATATGTCAGTCAAAGTGATCCATGGATCTGCATGAATTGTCTGCTTAATGCACGATGGCTATAATGTTTTAAAGATGGGAGGTACATGCATGAAAATAAGGGGTTCTTTGGAACAATGCCATTCGCATAAATGCCAGGAACCAAAAGCTTTTTTATGGGATCAGACCAAATGGGCTTCCCCTGACCTTTTCACAAGTTCACTGCTAGTCCTTACTTGTACCACATTTGGTAGGTACTAATGACTGCAGCGCCTCACAAGTCTGACACAGTCGTCTAGTCATCACAATTTGGCCCTTGGCAATGTCACTGAGATTATTACACTTGCCCATTTGTACCGTCTCTTCAATGCATCACCTTCAAGAACTGACTGTTCACGTGCTGCCTGAAATATCCTTTCACTTGTGCCACTATAACAAGATAATCAAAGTTATTCAGTTTAATGCTATGGCTGATCAGTCTATAGACTTTTAACCAAATATAAATTTGAACATAACTGCTGTTATGGTTGGTTGTGTGGGTCATAAACTGCAAAAGACCTGAAACCCTTCCATAGACGATCCACTTTTGTTTTCATAATGAAACTTTTGTTGGATGATTCTTAACAAATTTGCGTGAGAGGGAATCAAGGTACAGTATATACAAAGAGCTCTGCATAATGGAAAAGTTCTATATCAATTAATAATAATAACAACAACAACAACAACAATAATAATAATAATAATAATAACAATAACAACAATACATTTTTATTTATAAGCACTTTTCACAGGTCACTTGAGAGTTGTGAAAAACATATAAACAAATTTACACAGACATTTAAATACATACAAATATATATTTATATACGTATGGATGATAGTGGTATGAGGTGTGAGTAAGTCATGTTGGGTAAGCCAATCTGAACAGATGAGTTTTGAGATCTAAACATGGACAAGGATGATGGGGACCAGTGAAGCTGGTGGACCTACAAGTAAGATGTCTCCCTGAATGTATTTAGGAACCTTTATTTTTAAGAGTGCAGGGAAACAATTATACCATGCTTCTTTTGTTCTAGTAACATAAAATGCCTTTTCTTATACCTCATCCTTTTATATTTTCCATTGGCTTTCTCATTGCCAGATTTTTCCCTAGTGTCCATTGTTCGTAATCCAGCAGCTGTTTTGTAACATGCCTTCTTGCTGACCCTAGTTACCAAGGGCTTTACGAAAGTGACATGATGATGGGAAAATATTTTCGTGTAACTTCTCGCTCCAGTTATTTATGGCTATACAAAATGAATTGATTCCCAGGATAACAGCTTGAAACAGACAGTAATATAATAATGTAATACTGGATGTAATAATTTACCTAATAACATTTTTTCTTTTAAATACTTACATCATACTCTTGCGGGTGTGGGAACTAAATAGATATTTCTTTGTGGGGTTGTGAGGTGTGTAGGCAAATTTGTGATCTCCACATCATGAATGGCCAAATGTTTTATATGAATGTGGTTCGCAAATATCGAAATAATTGTGAGTCCCTAAAAAGGTCAAATTGTAAAAATGTACAAAGTATAGGCATGTATGACAGTAAGCCTCCTGTCAAGGGGTGGGATTAATTAGGCATCAGGTTAAAAGTTAATGTGTCAGATGTAGGAGAAGGATCTGAGTAAATGACAAATTGTGATGATTAGACAACTGGGTCACAACAGGTCTTGTGTTTCTCACATGCAATGGTTAGTACCAACCAAATGGTCCACTGAAGAACAGGCAGTGAAGTGGTGGCAGGGTCATGGGCACTGATTTTTCACACATTGTTGAAATGAATGCTGCCTATAATGGAGAGGTCAACACACAGCACACAGGAATGGAAGAATGTGGCCTGGTCTGATGAATCATGTGGACATTGTATCATCTATTACCTGGGGAGGTGGTAGCACTCCCTGCACCGAGATGCACTATGGGAAGACGACAAGGCAGCAGAGGCGGTGTGATACTCTGGGAAACATTTAGCGGGGAAACCTTGAGTGTCAGAATTCATGTGGATGATACTTTGACACACACTGCCTACCTAAATATCGCTGCAGATTAAGTAATGGTATCCACAAATGGCAGTGGGTCTCCCTGGCAAACACTTTTGAAAACATTGCAGCATGAAGCCATTAAAAACACAAACTTGGTCACTTGATCTTGCAACTTACAGACAGATAACATCTTGGAGCCAGGTACCACAGTTTGCCTTCAGAAGTCTTGTTGTGTCCATGCCTTGATAGTACAGAGCTGTAATGATAGCTGGTCGGGGACCTGCACAAAATTAGGCAGGTGGTTTTAATGTTATGGCTGATGGTGAAAGTATTTGCAATGAAATGTATTACTGGAATTTCTGGAACTAGAAATTCACCTGATATTCAAAACATCTGACATTCAAAGAATTTGAGTAACACATCAGTGCTCACCAGACCACAAGGAAAATAACATTCAAAGCTGTCCAGTTTTCACTTGTGTAACAACATCTGGATTGATGCTCATAACTGTCTCCCTACTCCTGGTGTGTTGACAGACGCACCGTCCCGTACGGCATGTCAAGCTACAGGGGCTCGCAGCGCGTGCGGAGATCTGCTGCGGAGGAGAGCAAGACACGGCGCTGTGTATGTGCAGTGGAGGCAGACTCTGCCTGCACCAAATTCTGTATTGAGAGGTAACTCTCCACCCACAAAGGTTGCTGGCTGGAATGGCTTTACAAAGAATACTGTTTTGACCCAATTACTGTTTATTTGCTAAAATGTTGGGGGGAGATAAAAATAAATGTGTGCTAAAATTGTTCGAAAATGTCAGTAACCCCCTGCTTTTTACAGAGGGTTACGTTCCAAGAGCACCTGCATTGTTGTGATGTGTTTTAAAAAAAATTAAAGTGTAAACCCAAAATGTGCCCCCTAATATGCTTTCAAAACACTTTAATTTCACTTTAAAATAATTAGCCTTAAGATGCAAAGGTAAACCCATTTTCACACTGTACAGTTTACTTTCCTGCAGTGCTAGAATGTAAATACCAATGTTACCCCTTTATAGACTGTGCTGTAATTAATACACGGGCATTTTCGTTGGTATAAAGAGGTAACTACAGTAGTAAATTAATTTAATTCATGGTAGTAAAAATACAGGCCTTTAAGAAAAAACAAATGAAAAAATATGAGAACGCAGGGCAGCAGCCAATCAGCTGCAAGGAAAAATATATAATGTTCTACTAAAATTGCCTACTTTCAAACCTCTAGCCTATGAGTAGAGCTGTCTGGGACGTCTGGGTCAAAATGTCACTTATTAATGTTTGGGGCGGCGCTGAGCAGCGGAGGTTCATTCCGTTCAAGTGTCTGATTGCTTTGGTACCCGCCGCATGGGGCACGAGGCCTGGGCAGCTGTACTCATAAGTGGGAGGTTCGAAAATCCGCGACATGACAGTGAGGGGTTACTGTATTTCAAACCTTTGTAGAGGATGTGTACTTTTCGTTTTACTTAGGAAAAAAACAAAACTTGGACTTTTGACTTGGAGTGTTTAAACTTTTGTATCTCACTTTATAAACCTTGTTTGCTTGTAAAAATGTTTCTGAGCTGGTTTCCTACACCTAGATTAAGTCCAAGATAAATGTTATGGATAATTATCAAATTATCAATGGTAGATTGGCATTGCAGTTTAGCCTGTAATCCCTGTCAAGGAAATGAGCCCTTTATTTTTTATTAATTAAATATACATTAATATTTTAATAGTCTGACAAAACATAGGAAGCCAAACCAATACCCAATGAAGTACCGAAACGTAGCTTGGAGAAGTTAAGGAAATATAACTTACTCTTGGTATGCGTGTCATTAACTGGTTGGTTAACTGTGGTGATTTGTTTTTTTGTTTTTTTGTTATATCATCAGGGGAAGGTCACCATGACCTTAGGTTCCAGAAGAACTTACCTTATTGGAAGCATCCCATCTATCCATTCTTCTGTCCAAACAGCTGGAGACTCACCTTAAGGGAATGGCTTACCTCTGTCTGAGGAGGAGGAATCCTGTTATTTGAGACGGGAAAGGACATAGGAAAGAAGCAGTGGAGTTTTTGTGGAGGACATACATCAAGAGTGGGATTTGTTGGGAGAATATTTATCAAAATCCACTTTAAGCTAACTCATCACATTACGGCATGTCTTCTGGACCCATGTGGCCTTTAAGGCCAGTATTCTGTCCCTGCGAATGGAGAACTTTCCAGACTCTCATACAATGCACAGGTTTACATTTCTTTCATAGCATTTATTTGCCCGGGCTTAGTCTCCTTTTTACACATATGGGTGAGAAAAGCAATTGCTATGATCTGACTTCCAAATCCAGTGTGCATGACTGGTTTGGTAAAGTCACTGAGCCATTTGGTAGGATAGGTGGGTGCATTCAGCTCATTTTGAGTGTCATTTCTTCTAATGCTTCGGATTAGACAGCACTTAAAAATAGGCTCACAAGTAAAGAAAGCATCCTGAGCCCTGTACAAAAAGTAATATTTCACAAACTAACAAGACACCAGATTCATTCCAAGTACTTGTGGAAAATGTTTCAAATATCCTGTTCTCATAATATAATTACACATATTTTACTTGTTGTATATATGGTCATTGCATCAATTACAATTTATTCCACTGAAAAACAACACTTAATTGCATAATTATATAGTCCTATTGTCCCTTTTGCATCTAAAAAGGCCTTGTTTAAAAAATAAGCAATTCTGGTCATTATCTAAAACAAAATCTTGGCTTGCAAGCTTATTTTGATTAAGATTTTAAAGTGACAAAAGGAAGACTTCCTAGCTTCACTCATTTATTGGTCATCTAGATGTTCTACTATCCAGGAATTTCAGGATTAAAAAGTATTACTAATCATCAGTCACCCCATGTATTAGTGCCTGTCCTGCAACACATAACATTCCAGGAAACGCCACTTTCAAGTGCACTCTTAAATACCATTACATGCCAAAAACGACGTTAAAAACTTTTCCAAGGATGGATTTTTTGTAAACGAGATGTGACGACCCTCCATACAATAGATTTATACTGGCTAAAGATTTTTTCCTATAACTGTACAGCCAAGCCAGCAACATTTTTTTAAATCATCATTCTGAACTGAAAGCACATTATTAATTCCAATATCATACCTCCAAACCACTGTATTACTATTTACTCATTTCTCTCTCATCGTAGAGTGGAACCTCTGACCAATGTGACCAAAGATGACCCCCTTCTTTGAATGGATGTTCTGTTTTTCTACATTTTTTTCATATATTTAAGTACAAAAACATGTACAGTACATCTGCTTAATATTAAATTAAAACTGTCACTATTATTAACTTTGGCCATCATTTGTCTTGTCATTTCGCTGAGCTAAGCCTAGCACAGCAAAACTGAAGAATGCTGTTTGGTCGACTGGGCCTGCCTTTAACCTGAGGCTCAAGCGTAATATAAAATCTTGTCATCCCTGGGCTTTAATGCTTCTCTCCTGATTCCGATGAGTGAGAGTATTATCCTACAACAAGAATAAGACGTTGTCTTGGAATTTGCCCTGGAAATGCTCCCATGCCCTTGTTGCATGAGTGGCGAGACTGAATCTTATGTGGCAACTGGCGTTTTATTTTTTGTCCTTTGACAAGGTACATTAATACACCTTAATATCTCCCTGCTGGGGATGTTCACATGGCCAGGAAAGACAGACTTTGTTATCCGAGCTTTGAATAAGTTCCGCTCGGCAAACAAGGATTAAGAAGAAATTGCATTTGTCCTTTACCTTACTGAGGACGCAGATAGAACTAATTTAACTTGATCAAGTACCAAATATTTCAGGCATTAGGCACTTAAAACTAATCCGTACAATGTGATTGGAGTAAATGAAACAGACTGACTGATGTCCATTCCAATATTCATTAATGCATTATCTCTGCTGCATATCCTTAACAAGAGCCATGGGGGTGCTGGAGCCTCTCACAGTGGAGTCTCCCCCTGGACAGGGTCACTAGGTCATTGCAGGGCAAATCAAGGGGTGATTTAGAATCTCTAAGTCACCAGATAGATATATGGACAAAAGTATTACCACGCCTGACCATTACAACAACAGGGAGTTTAATGACATTGCATTCAAATACATACATTTTAACATTTAATTGTTCCCTCTTTGTGACTATAACAGCTCCCCACTCTTCCGCAAGATTTTGGAGATTCTTTTGGAATTTGTGCCCATTCACTCTGAGCATTTATGATTTCAGACACTGATGTTGGACTAGAAGGCCTGGCTTGTATTCCCCATTCCAGCGCATCCAAAACATCATGGATAGATTTGAGTTCAGGGTTGGGTTCAGGATGGGCCAATAAAGTTCTACCACACTGAAATCATCCAACCATGTCTTTATGGACCTGGCTTGGTGTACTGGGACACAGTCATGCTGGAATAGAAAAGTTTCTTCCCCAAACTTTGTCCACAAAGTTGGAAGAATGGTATTGTCCAAAATGTCTTGTTATGTTGAAGTATTAAGATTGTCCTTCACTGGAAGTAAGGGGGCTAGAACCAACTCATTTGTGTCCCAAAACGTTTTTCATATGGTGCACATGTCTTTAGACTGTGGGAGAAAACCAGAGCTCCTCATGGAAACCCAAACAAATGAGAGGAGAACGTGCCAGCTCAACAGAAATGATCATCTTTGCCCACCCAGGAATCGAACTCAGAGGCGACAGGACTACCCACTGCGGAGCAATGCCACCGACTCTATTCCAATAATACTGCTGAAAATGAGGAGAAAACAATTTTGAGCAATGTCTAATGAAGGTGTAGACACATACATTGTCAGTTTTGTATTCGGATAATTTTCAGTTGGACATGTCATTAAATGCTGATGGGCAATGGTGCTTTTACTGAAATGTTCCTGAAACCCAGCCTTTTCTTTAAAAACTATACTTCAAGATGAGCTACTATTAACCTCATCTAAGATACTCTTCAAATGCTGCCATTGTCTGTTAGTTAAAGATGGATTAAATCCCAAGATGTAATTCTAGTTTAATATGTAGCTGCTCAATTATTGGCTACTTCACTCTCCTTCACTTTACATGATATATCACTGAATTTCTATAATAACTCAGGTTATACCTGACAGTTCAGATGGATTCATTAACTGGCTATTGAACTATCTGTAGTCAGTGAACCCAACACCAACGTATATTTTAAATATGATGAAGATCATTTGGATGGAATTGTTATGCAACCCTATTTAGGTTTAATAAGAAACAAAAGGGTCAAATATTTGCATCCCATGTTTTGGACGGATTTGTCTCAATTTTCAAGCAAAATGTAATAAATGTTTTGTTACAGAATCAGTTTCCGTCCTTTAATATCTGCACTGGTATTTCTGCTGATATTAGCTCCTGGATCAGATCTTCAGAGAAACAGGATCCAAATGGAACTACCCAAGATTTGTTTCTGACCACCAGCAGAATATCAAAAATAAAACCCAAAAAGAAAAAATAAATCACTCCAAAGGTTCCTTACCAGTCAGCAAGTTCCTTCACAAACCACTACATTAGTCAAGAACATACATTTACAATGCTTGTGTGGTGTTATATGCCAAAAACCTAATACGTTTTTATGAGCCCATTTTTTAAACCGCTCTCTATCCCCCAGGCTGTTTTGTCACGATGCTTTTAAGACTTATATTACAATGCTGATACGAATATGTAAATTAACACCGTTCAGATTGGCTGTCCTGTATTTTGTCCAAATTAAAAAGTAGTCTGGGCTGAATTATACCATAAAACATTAATAGGTGGGGCTTATGTATTGCAAATTCTGCTGGTTCTAGTGACATCACAAAACCAGTGAATGTTTTCACAGGTTCATCATCATATGGACTGTGGTGTGAATAGTACATTTTGAAACATGAACATTATTTACATTCTTTTACTAAAAAAGCAGGAAAAATACACTTTTCATTTATAAGGGCCCTTTAAGCTCTCTGAAAATATCTCCATGCAGAGTCGGTCGCAGCTTAGCCCCGTAATGTGAGAACAGGGCGTTTCATTACTGTGCATGTACAATTAAACGTCATTGGGACTGGACGGTAGGGACTGACGACAGGAACTGAACAGGAAGTGTTCTTGGACCTCTTTTGCATCCAATCATGTTTACACAGGAGGTACATGATTTATATGTTTCTGTACTGTGAAATGGAGACCATCTGCCTGTCATTTTTTAACACGAGAGCTTGCTGACTTGCTGGCGCATTTTATTTGCAACACATGACAGAGCCCCGGCGAACGACCCTAATGATTAAAACAGAGTGGGTTTTTTTTCATTCTAAAGAAAACACTCTCACATTCTAAAATCTTGAAACAATTACAAAGCATCGGTAGCGCATAGTCTGACAGATTTTCCGTGCTTCAGTTGCCTCCCTAAGCAATGGAAATTGATTCGGGGTATTTCAGGGAGTTCTGATAGCCTGTTGCTTTTGCTGTTCGGCTTTCTCTCAGTGTTATGAATGAATCTAGATGCTTTGATCTAAACTTCCAATTAATGGCTGCCTTCTTTTATTTTTTACCAAAACTTAAAAAACTTATAAAAACTTTTAGGCTTAACACGAGACCCATGCGTCTTCATTTGAATTTGACTTAAGGATTTGTCTTAATTGTTTGCAGAGTATTTACTCCTTGCTTTTTATATAAGCCATTTGTAAAACACTTCAACTTTGTACAGTTCTACTTCAAAGTCAGTATTTCTTGCAAAACTTTTCACATAAAGTACTGTCAGAGTTGTTTTGAAAGAAAATTCTTTTTATTTTAATTAAAATGGCCAATAAATAAAGACAAATTAATTTGGTTTTTAGTCTTATGTTTCTTTGACTGCTGAAGCAAAGTAAAGGTATTTACTTGTGTGAAAGAGTCCCTTTGAGGGGATACATTATGTGAGTGAGAAGAGCTTTTGCTGGAAAGACACAGCCAGGCACATCACACACTGTGCAAAAAGGTACCAAAGGAGTTTAAATTGCCAAAGGGGGCACCTAATAGCCTAATGCTCATCATAACACACATAATAATTATAACTACAACAGTCATCATTGGCTAAACAAGATATACATTGCTCCTAATAATAAAAATGCCCTTATAATTTTGTAATGATGGGGAGGGTGTTTGGCTGCCAAAACAATACAGCTAAGCCTAGCGCATATAAGCAACCAACAGTGCCCCCGAAGACAACCGCAACTGGTTGGGTTTAAGATTGAAGGAATGGGAGAGTAAAAACGGCACAAAAGTAAATAGTGGACAAATTAAAAACACATTTAATTTAATTTGCAGCCACTATGTCATTTTCTGCCAAATGTATGTTTCCCGTTCTTTTCTGACACAGAAAAATAAATATCTCGTACTTAATGTCCTTTTAACTGCAAATTAAATAAACTAAAAGATAGTCTCTGACTTCTACACATGAGAGGCTTTGCTAGGGCAATAAACAATGTGCTATCTGACATTAGCCTCAAAAAAAGAGATTGATAGTCTCAAAGAAATTACAGTCCCGGTAGTACTTCTGCATTTTTTTGAATCATTTCCAGAAACACTCAGCTGTTGTCACATTCATGTTGCCTTTGTTAAAGATTCACATCAGGGATCGCCTGCATAAATCACATGCAAACATCCAGTGGAGGCTGGCTGCATTGAGGATGATCTGTAAAGATATGTGTTCAGCACACATTGTTGTTTGCGCTAAGGAAACCTCCAGCTCTTAGACCATTTGTCAGCTGTACAGTTGCAGATGTTTGCCAGACACTTAGTCCAGATCACTCACACTGGGACTGAACATAATTTAATAAAGGTAAGAATACTAATTCATTTCATACTCAATGCACAGAGGATCCTCGGTGTTGCAAATGTGAAAACAGTATAACTCCAAGAGGAGTTCCTCAGTTACTCACAGCACACTGCACATATCACGCAGTAGTCATTAGCCCCCACTGCGTCGTCTGGCTGTTTGACTGAGGGTGTGATTACTATGAACTAATATGCAGCAGGTGTGTGAGCAATGGGTCACTTTAAGGTTGACAAAAAAATAGTTTTCCTATTGTGCATTTGCAAACTGCTAAAAGTCCTACCTCCTTGCTGTTGACACAATTCTTTCAATTAGGATACATAAACTGGCCTCAGAGGATATGTTAAGAAAAATGTGCTGATTAGAAAGTTCAAGGAATGTCTGTCTTTCTTCAAGTTCCAAATGAATCACAAAACCAAGTGGAGCTCTCACTGAAAAACAAAGTAAGACCTAATGATGACTTCACTTAATAACTGCTTCTTCACTGGAGGAGAGTTAAATATGAATGAGAGCTTTTATGAACTTGTCCTCTGCAGTTTTTTCTGAGTGACGCAACTGTCTAACTGCTGGCTAGTTCGAGAGACAGACTGGCGTTTTATGTGTCTCAGAAGAAGCACACCATCATCGTTTTAGCATCAGTGTTTTTGAGTGACTGGGAAAGTCCTCGTATGTGGAATTGGACATGACCAGTTGGGGAAAAAACTTGGAAGTAGAAACATCCCCACAAAGTGCAACCAACACTTGAATGTCTTCAATCTTGCAATCCAACCCCAACATAACAGTCCAAAATCCGTTACAACAAAATGAAAAAACAGTTGTTAGAGGGGTAGATGCTGGTGAAAATTTGTTAAGGAGGCAGCAGGGGTGGGAGGGTGGGGGTAATGGGTCTGTGATTGTTGACGCTGATTGGGTGGGTTTTTTGTCAGAGTTTGGAACAAAAAAAAAAATTTTGGTCAAAGGGACAGGTGCTTGTGCACCTAAACACCCTTCTACACAATTATCTACATTTCCGCTTATTATAATATAATAATTTTGTTTTCAACACTTAATTTTCACATTCAACTGCAGCCAGAAGTGAAACCACTTAAAGGTTAATTTGGTCACACTGTATTAACACTGACCAACATAGCATTCCTTCATGTGCCTGTAAAGATGTGTGTTAAAGCCACTAGTGCAGTCAACAATGAGCCCTCAGGGAGTTCTGTGTGTTTGGAAAGTATTCGCATATATCTGATAAGGAGAGGTAAACAGAACAGGGGCACTTTTTCGTAGTCAACCAGGAGCCATCAGATGAATCCGCCACTTCAGAAGGTCATAAACAGTGATGACCCTTGAGAGGACAAGTCCACCATTCAGGTTCCTAAACCCTTTGGAGGCGTGAGATCTTTTAACAATGTTATGCCCCGAGAGTGAGTTTTCCTCACCTACTCTACTATACATTTCTAAACTAACATTCTGCAGTTACACAGTCAGCCGAAACACAAGATTCAGAAAAAGGAGTCACCAAGAAGGATCAGCCCACACATACCTTGGGGCTTGCAAGCTCTCACAAGAAAAAAAAAAAACCTTAAGATTCCAATTTGATGCTGAGATATTTTTTTTGTTACCAACATTTTTCTGCTGTGGGGCAAAAGATATACTTGCTGAAAATAAATACTACATGTTTTAACAGATAGAAAATAGACGTTTTAAGAGCATATATCACTGAATCTGTTTTTAAAAATGCACAATAAACATTGAGTTGCATTATTGTCCCTCCCAGAGACCGGCCTTAACTCCAATATATAGGGAGATGTGAAAAGGGAGATGGGAAATGAAAAGCCTGTAGAATCACAAAAACAAAATTGTTTACAATGTTTACAACCTCTGCATCTGCATCTGCATAGTATGAGAACTGCTTCATTCCGTCCCTACAGCAGATAGGACAGCTCTCTTCTCTCTGTCATGGAAATTTACACAACAGGCTGCATCTGCAAAGACAGAAGTATTGTGGATGACCCCACACACTCCTCACACCCCTTCTTCTTACTGACACCAGCATTTTGTGTAAAAATCATTGGGTATTTTGTATTTTCAGAGATTCAACTAACTTTTATTCTAACTTTATATTTATAATGTTCTTCGCACCGTGTGACTGTGCAGTAGCAACACAAGCAATTTCCCGAACTGCCTCTCCACAAACCTTCAATAAATGTATTATATAATATTGTGTTCTTTGTGCACAGCCCATTTTTACCCCGTTTACCCCATTTGCTGACTACACTGGCCCTGATTTTGGGATGCTGGTTATGTATGAACAAATCATCCAGAACAGTAATATAGGGACCAGGATGTTTTCAAGGTTTGATTATCTTTTGCTCTTACAAATGGCATTCCTTGACATGAGATGACAACCTGTAAGTTAGACTGTATTAAGTAATTAAGTTATTTTAAAGAGTGGATTGTTGTTTTTGATTTGGCCACCAAGACAGTCATCTACTTGTCAAGCATACATACCTTAATCCCTCTATAAGCCCAAACTATCAAACATCCTTGCACAGATGAGGGTGTTCCTGGCCCAGAGCTTTCACAATTTGGCCCCTAGATGTCTGCCTTCAGAAAAATGCATCAACACATTCTTCTCACGAACCTCAAAACTACAGTGCATGAAAATTCATGCACAGCATCCATGAACTGAAACATAGAAATCATAAGGCCCCACTTCCGAATATGTCCTGATAGCAGAACAATAAAACTGACCAGAAGTGAACAGAAATGAGGCTTACTTTCCAAACATTCTCTCAAATCACAAACAATCCCATTTTCATCATCTAAATTACGCTATTTTAAAATACCCTCACAACACATGAATTTCAATGTTTAACTTGATTTTTTCTTCTAAGCACCACTCATAAGAAGTGTGTGGGAACATTGTCTTTACCACAGAATTAAACAGGCTTTTTTGTTGCATAAGACTGTTAAATGTAAATTAATATATCCAGATAATAATCCAGATAGTATGTCCAGGGAAATCTATTGTAGTGCTAGTCATTCAAAATGCCCATAAAGTGGAAAATACCAGGCTGAAGTGAGGGAGAAATTTTATTCTAGGGTAATTTTATTTCCTAATCTTGATTTTAACCCATCCACACTGGAGCACTAACATTTACAGAGATGCTCCATTGTCATGAATATTCCCTGTATTACATCTATCAATTTTTTTTAAATCTTAAATGTGCTTAATTATGTTGTACATTTGTTTTTAAAGCATAAAAATAAATCAGGACACTGTAATCTGTGCAGATATAAACAATTTTGCAAATTGGATCTACACAGGCAACCATTTTGACGTTGTAATAATAATACTGCTCTTTTATGTTCAGCACTTCAACAGATATTTCAAACAAAAATAAATCCACTTAATGGTTTATTTGATCCCTTTTTACGCTGCATTAACACTGACACTTAAACCCCCCATAGCATTTCCCAATGTGTTGAGTATAACAAGAGTTTGTCATCTGAAGGTGTGGGTTACAGCCACTAGGTATGCAGTAAATCCATCAACTGCCAGTGTAGTTGACTATAGCCCCTCAGGGGGTTCTGTGAGTTTGGAAAGTATTCACACAAAGCTAAAAAGCTGAGCTAAAGACAACTGGAGCTTATTTGCAGTCAACCAGGGGCCATCAGATGGATCCGCCACTCCAGAATGTCATAAGTGTTTGTGATGACCTTTGGAAAAACAAGTCCACCATTCAGAGTTTAGACTGTAGTGAAAAACATGTATTATGGATTTTATACACAAAAAAAAGTTAATTATTCTTTAACAATACAAAAATATCTGGTCAAACTTAGTATGCATTACATTGGTGACTTGGTTATGTCTATGAATACTAGTAATGTTACGTAACTGACTGCATACAGCTTCACTCTGAAATTGAGATGTACACGTTTGTGATGGATCACATTGTACAGTTTGTGATGTGTGTGAATTTTAAGTATTGGTGGATATCTGACAGTAATTATGACAGTTTAAAAATTCATTGTTACACAGTGATGTATTTCATTTTTTTTAAAGAATATGGTACTAAATAATGGTTTACAATGTTACTTAATCTCACAATTAGATACATTTCCTTCATTTAGGATGTAATTAGTTTTGAAGTGGCATTGATATTTGTGTTCAACTGTAACAACAAAAATGGTGACAAAACACAAAGATTAAATATGCAAAAAGAATTGGCTGTGATTTTAAACTTTATGCTAATAAAAAATGTCCTGCCAGATCCAAAAGTAAAGCCTTGAACTGCTATTATAACCTCGTCACAGTCGGTCAAAAGCCTGCAGTTTGAGGTAACGCGTTCCCTGCACCCTTTATCAGAGTGCACAAATGCGGCTACTGGCTGAAGATCTGGAAAGAGTTGTTTCCCTGCTGTAAGATGTTCTTGATTTAAAGAAGTATGCAATTTAAAGATAATGCTTTCACAGACATAAACCTCCATGTGCGTTCAGGCCAAAAGATGCAATTTGCACATTTTTCTCCACTTTTGCAGATTTATTGTGGCTTTGGCATGCCAAACGTGTCAGAGAAGCTTGTTTGCGATGGATGAAGCAGCATTACCACAAAATACTGCACAACAGGGTCGAGAGCACACAGTCCCAAGTGATCACCAGAAAGGATGTGTGATATCAGGTCTATATCACTGTTAATATGATTCCTTGCAGAAAGTGCTGTTGCACGTCCTTGATGTCGACACATTAAGTTATTTGAAATGGTATATTGATTAAAACCTGATGCCTTGGGTACTGTAAGATACTGGAATGGGCATGCCTCTTGGCAAAGTTGAGAGGTTTATATATTTCATCTGGTACAAGCGAGTCCTAAATGTTACTTGGGTTTGTGTGTGGAATGTTGGCAGTGACGCTAATCAGGTTTGATTGGTGCTGTGGATGCACCCAGGGCAACGACGATCGCATTATTATTGCAATAGGATAATATCCCAAAGGGATAACAGTCCAATACGATGATGTTCCCTAACATAATTTTTCCAGACTTGTGGTTGTGGCATCGCTACAGCAATATGCAAAAGCCTGTGCAGCTGAATGCTTCTAAAGGGAGACGAGCAGAGTATGTGACCTTCTAAACCAGATCACCAACAGCAGCAATTCTGTTGGCACCAAAGACAAAAAGAACCATTAAACCTTAACTTTTTGTTATCATTACATGTATAAAGTTGTCTATGCCATTGTTTCCCAACCCAGATCAAGGATATTTTAATGTTCTCAATACTTCCAACCTGATCCAAATAATCAGCCAAAAAAGCCTTACTGAGTTTAAGTGGGTGTGTTAAAGCGAAGAAAATGTCTCATTAAGCAACAATAAATGAGTTTTCATGTATTATTGTATATCCTTGTACTATTTGATTGCAAGAATATCAAATGTACACAATCATCCACTTTCTCCAGCTGCAGACGATCAATTGATTTTGTTTAGTGCTTGACCAATTTCTAAAAAGCAGTAGAAGTCAATATTGAGCCAAATCATTAACATCACCAACATTTCTCTGAACCCACTTAAAACCCATTCACACATTCATTAAGGTGACACAGGCGAAGTGGTTTAGGACCCTTTATGACTTACTGCAAGCTATAGAGTGAAAAAACTTCACTGAGTAGCAGATCACTGTTTCCACAAAGCACCACAGAAGCAGCAGTGCTGATCCATTAGCCCTCATACATCTGGATGAAAGTGATAAAGGTTTGTCCTCTTTAGGACTTAAATAATTAATTATTTCCATTGTCTTTATTATCGAAAGTCTGAACAATCTTTTATTTGAAAAATCTTTTATTTTGACCGTTATGTTGTTGGCGCAATGTTACGAGGAAGCTGCTAATAAAGTTGCCTACGAGTAAACAACCCCCACCCCACCCCACCCCCGGGCCGCGGTAAATTTGTCTGGTGTCTGGTGTAGTATGTAAAGTATAAAAGTATGTTGTTACAGCTTTTTCTTTCTTTCTCTCTATGGTGAATACAATTATTCACAGCTGTTAGTTATGTTTATTCTTTATTCGGTCTCATTTAACCCTAAATTCTAAGCTCGCCTTTTTGATATATGTGGGATTAACATATTAAGGACCCTGGGAATACGCCCTGATGCCCAGAAAACATGTGTTAAACCTGTGTTTCTATCCAAGAGCTGAAGTGCCTGGGATTTTAATAATGTCTGTTGCAGCTGGCCCACTACAAATTCTATACATGAAATTCTTGAAATAATCAAATACTAAATGTCATTTTACCGCTATGTCATGGTCTGCCTTCCTTTGATCACTGTTCAAATAGTTCCTTCGCTTATTTTTTCACATCTGCCTCTGCGGCTCATTTTAAGTTAAACTGTATCCTAAACCACATCAACAAGATCGAACCCCTGAGTGTAGTTTAAATGTGTCATTTTGGTGATGTATTTTTAAAGTTTAAACTAAAGGAGCAAAATCTGGACTCATATCGGCTGATTGACTATGTCTAGTCTGAGTGAGAAATTGTTGTATATGTCCAACCATGTTTTACATCATTTAAAAACACTACCAATGCCCTTTATATTGCCTGAACATTTCCTGATAAACAGGCCAGAAGAAACTATGCTAAATGATACACCTTGATGTCAACAAAGATTCAAGCAAAGCACATTTTTTGCTTGTCCTGCAAAGTTGCTACTTCAGAGATACAAAGGGCTGTTACAACCGACACATAATATTAGGTGCCTGAAACAATTATGTACTTAGGTAAAGTTGTAGATCAGGTTTCCTTGTGATGTATGCACATGTTGTTACACGGCCATTATCTCTGCCCTACATATAGTAATTACATTTATAAAATAACAGAATACATATGGAACAGTTTTTGTTGTAAATAAGGTGCTTTATGTACAACTGTGTTTCTGATACTGATAAAATAGGACTTCCATGCATAAGAAACCAACAAATAAGCCGCAGTACTGGTGCTTTGATGAAGCCTGTGGAGTTATGTTTGTCCGAAAATGCCTATTAGAGACAGACGTTCCACTCAGGTCGTGTCATGCATGGTTGGCACAGGTTGAGCAATGGCGTGTGCAAAACTGACTGCCTTTCAAAGCCTAGCCTTAGGTATGTGGTGAAGTTTGTGTTGTTTCATCTGAAGATCTTAGTAGTCGTAATTTGACAGAGCAATCAAGATGGAGGAATAATAACAGTAATTATTGCACCTTTTTCAATGCACCGTTCTGTTACACACTTTGTATACATGCTTCGGTCACAGGCGCAGTCTTTTGGTTTCAAGCACCTACGGAACTGCTTTGGAGCAGATTTGGCCCGATGATTTCAAATTGCTTTCTTGGGGTTTTTTTTCTTTACTATCACACCTTCTAATCAGATAGCTCAGGAAAAACTCTGATATGGCTGGACCCTCGCCCAGGGTGGAGAGTATCACGCTTTCAAAACACAGATCATTCCAAGATGTCCTTGGAACTGATATGGACATAGAAAACACCATGCTCCTGTTAAACTTGATACATGTGCAATTTGTCATTTGTTTTCTGAAAATTTGCTTAGTGGACTTGATTTATTGTTTCACTCTTATTGTCTTGGCCTGAAGGTTCAAGACCGGCCATGTTCACAACAGTGCAAAGAAGCCTTGGGATCAATCATTCAGTCAACAGCTTCACTAAACAAGAGAATCCATTAACAGCCTTGTTTCGTGTTACAGCATTCTACTTCAAATCCGACAAATGGTGAGATATGACAGATACAAATTATTTTTGATATTTTTTGGAGAAAGCACTGCTCAAGTAATACTTTTCTAAACCCCAAAGACACGGTTGGATTAGAAAACAGTTTAAAATGCAATCTTTCAGCATTCCTTTCATACAAAACAGGTCACTTCTTACCATGAAATTTGTTCCCTCAACTCATTTATTTTTTCAGCAACCCAAGTCTATAACTCCCAGCTATTCAAATAGGCCAGATTCCCCTCTGGAGATATGCTGGATTGTCCGACACACACTCTACCCTGAGGAATTCTTAATCCACACAAGTAAAAGAAGTAATCCAGCGTAATTTGGGCTTTCACCAAAGTACTCTCCACAGACATGGGTAAGCTGCTGCATCATAGCCCAACACAACGTAACCAAGCCAAGGTTACCTTGAGACACAGTCATTATTTTAAATAAAACTGCTCAATAGAGACACGTCTAGTCCTATCTCTGGCTGTCCTCAAGGGAAACCTGTTCCCGTTGAAAATGAGGAATGTTTTGCTGCTCAAATATCTCAGTAATGAAAATAACTTTGTGGCTCAAACAGCCACATTCTCACAAGTCAGCATTAGCACACAGTGGTGCAATTGTACTGACGGGAGGTCAAGGCTTGAAACCTATTGCTTATCACCTTGCACTTTCATAAGTAATTGTCAGTAAATCAGTAAGAGCCATGACGAATGCCCAGACTTTTCTGAGGAAACATGAGAGAGTGCCAGATCAGATTCCAAACATGGACACCAAGTAAATAGTTCTGGGTTTCTAGCATTCCTCAAGTCAATTCAGGTGTTGAGAAACTCATGAATTGGTTCCCATCTCTTCATTAATTATAATATTTAAAGTGATTTTAAATGATGTCCTCTGAAGTTCTGGTAGAAAAAAAGCAAATCTGTTGTTATAGGCAGACAGGAGAATCAGCCTTAATCCTTCAAGACAAAAGGCAAGAAGCTGTGCACTTCAGATGAAAGCTTGAAATGCATATCTGCAAATGAATAATGCAATGAATCCAAAAAATTCTGCACATAATCAGTTCTTACAAAAGGAAAGCTATTACCTTTCCAAACAGGAGATACAACCTAATGGCCAAGTAACTATATACTGGTGCGAGACCAGTCCAATCACTGATTCAGGTCAAAATGCACATAATTGAGACTGATCTCCAACTTTTACGCTGAAATGTTATAGCTAAGAAGCTTCTAAAGCAAATTCAAAACGTACGCTTTGGATATTTAATCTCAGCTTGATGCCATATTGAATTAAACAGCGAGCAACGATGTTACTGGGCTAAATCTGATAATAATCAACAGGTTCATGGCTGTCATTTAAAAAATAGCTGATAAGAAGCAAGCAGTTTGAGAATGAAAATGCTCAGGAAAAAACAATCTATGTAAATATTCCATGTTATGTTTTATTGCCGCCCGCAATTCTTGCCAAACCGTATTGGAAAAATTAATACCTTGTCAACATTGTAAACTAATGTAGTCTGAATAAATTCAGCTGTTTAAACACATGTGAACCTGAATTAGACAGGGAACGGACATCACCTGGTTAGACCACGAAGACATAAAAACAGACCTTTGACCACAAAAACCCAAATACTTTAGGCATGACTATTTGTTGTGATGAACATCAGCTGTTTAAATAGGACTCAGATACAGAGGGTGGAAAATCCAGTGTCTTGTTTCTATGACATTTACTATAGGGTATTTTACTTATGTCCATGTTACCTAATAGAAAATAGCATAGTTTTCAGTTTGTACTGTATGACTTTATATAGCATGTCTACATGGCACAGAAAAGCAATATAATATATTGTGGTTTGTAAAAAATATACAACCCCCTTGAAAGCTATCATCATTTTCTGGATAAGTCAAAACAAAGAAGTTTTCTACAGATATCCAACTACAAATGAAAAACTGTTGTGATGAAGCTTCCATTTTCTAATGATGGATCCAACAGTGTTTGAAGGGACACTCAAATTCTTTGATGATTTGTAGCCATTTACTGCCTTGAGCATTTCGATTATTTTTGTTTCACACACCAGCAGAACCTTCCTTTGTCTTCATTTTTCAGTGATTTTCATAATAAGAAAATTGCATCTTAATATCCAGAGACAATATTATTTTAAGGACTCAAAAGTTTTTTCAATTTGTCATTTTTGTAAAATTGGAGCTTCCAAAGGTCTTTGGTTTTGCAAACACCATATTTCAGTTTCTTAATTTTTTTCTTTATGTTGGGAAACAAATAACCTATTTTGGCTTCAAAAATTTAATTTAATATAAAAAAAAGTTCTATATAAATGTTTTTTAAAAATAATTGTGTATATATGCTTTATAATCCAGGCTTTCAAGGGTGTAAAAGTGCAATGAAAAGGCAGCGCAACACGTTCCTTCATATATAGCACCGCTTTAATGACTTGTTCCATACAACCCCTACATTTGTCTTCGTAAAAAATTTTTTGCCAGCGGCACTTTGCTTGTTTAGGGCATGTACTCCAAAGTTGAAAGTGAATTTTTTAAATACCCCAAACCTCCAGAGCAAGCCTCAGGGTTCATGTGTAAAAAAATAAATAAAACATTATGACATTATGGTTGTTCAAAGGTGTGAAGATGAACTTGAAATGTAAACTTGTCTTTCCTCTTATCTCCCTAGGTGTGGCAGGGTGAACGAGGCCACCAAAAAGGCTGCAGTCTACAGGAGAAACTTAAAAATGTCTTGTATTGTTATGCTGTTTCATGCTAAGTCACTGAAACACAGTGGGAATTAAGCAATTATATGTCCAACTAGATTATCTAGTTATAATGCTGTGATGAGTTTTGGTTTACATGGCATAATTGTACAGGAAAATATCATTTCAATGTTTGGAAAGAGCCAAAATACTGGAAAAATATGCAAAAAAGAAGTTAATTTAGAAGGATGTTCAAAAATAATATCTGAAAACTGACAACACACAAAAAAAAATTGTCTAGAAAACATTTTTCATGATAACTTTTATAAAGTTTTGTTCCAGCAAGTGATAATGTGAAGCGCCTCTGAACGCTCTCTCACAGAATGTTATTGCTTGAAATGCTACATATATGCTGCTTGATTACTGTTTTATAATAGTTTTGAAATAAAGTTTTGGCCTAAAATGATTTTCCATTTTACCATTGCCAACCTTGCATATATCCCACTACCATCACTGCAAGAACTCTAGTTGCTGATTAATCTATGAATTAACCATTTAAAAAACGTTCTTAATCACTTTGTTGTAATCTCAATGACAGATGTGTACATACTGAAAAATGTGCCGAATTCCCTTGTGTTACTTAATATTGTGATAAAAAACAGATTTATTCGAAAATCATCAGCCACAACTTCTACAAGAAGTTGTTTACACAGTTCTGTAATTTGCAGAGCTTCTACCTCAAGCCTGTTGTTACGTCTGGTCCATCTCAGCCACGCCCCCAACAGAGCACATCACCCAAATACAAGCAGGTACACAGCTCTGAGCATGGGTTCTCATGTGCCTGGTTGTTTGGAGCCTAGGCAATCCAGCTGAGCTTTATTAGCTCTGTAGCTGGGTTGCTAGGTACGTAACGACATGTCCACCTGTATTGAGTTAAAGTAATATGCTTTGATTTTTGTCTGTGATTGGCCGTCTGCGTGAGTGTGTACTTTGAAAAAGTTAGCCAATCCACGCCAGAATAATTCTACCCCAATTCCTATCAAGGCTCTGAGTCGAGTGTCAGAGTCGTGTGTGTGAGCTTTCTTTGTGGATGTATTGTTACTGTATGTGTAGGAGGGAAGGTGGATACGCACGAGGAAGTAGCCTGCCTCTTCCAGCAGTCTCTCTAATGGCTGTGGAGAAAGCCTATAGCCAGCCAAGCCATGTTCAGCTGAAACACTTTCCATCCATGTTGGTGTTTTGACTGTGTGTGTGTGTGTGTGTATGTGTCTCCCTACTCTACCCACAGGTGTGAACGTGAGTGACCCAGCCTATTGTGAGAACTCCACAGAGCACCGAGAAAGGTGTACTGGTCCCTGAAAGCAAAGGGCTTGTGTGAGGCTATGGATGAGTCAACTCTGCAGCCGAGTCTAGTCCCAAGTTGTATAAAACTCTTCGGCTTTACAAACCTAAACTGTATCCTCTGTATCCTACTAGTGCATCCTTCCCATACCAACCATGACATGTGGAATAAAAATGTCCAAAAACACCAACGATTCCAAATTTGTCGGTCACAGTGACCGACAGAAGCTCTTCCTGAAAATTTAAGGCTTATATACAGATTGATTTAAATGCGGGCTGTGTACCAGATGAGAAGTCAAAGCCAGCGTTCGTAGTGGCTAGGATTGACACAGGAAAAAGCAGCACAGACAGCAAGACAATGGATTTTTTTGTTGCACCTCAGAGACCTATGCAGCTGTTCATACGACATGAGAACTGAACAGAATTTTCATGGAAAGACGTCGCTGTGACAAACTGCCATATAAACCTGTCAGGACTGAATTCAGGACTGTTGAAATGTTTAATACATTGTTTATTTTCACCACCGATTTTGCTTTCTGTTCATTCATTTAGTGGCTTATTTGGTGCTGCTTTGTTTTTGCTTTAGTAGATTAATCAATTAAAATAATAGTTTACACACTTTAAAACGATCCTGAGCTTTTAGCATTTTTGTTATACGGATTTACAAAGTAGTAGTGATACCAGATAGAGTTCACCGCAAAGCTCACGTCTGTTTGGTTTGTCTTGTACTCTGGGGCACTTCTTTTATTTAAACAAACTATGGCTTCAAAACGGGCAACTAAAACAACATCCCCCAGCTGGGGGTGGTCTCAGGTGGTCGATGAAGTAACAGTACACTCCAACTGTTGGGGCGGTCAATCACTGACGATCAATGTCGGCTGTAGTTTTGTCAAAATACAACTGTAGGTGGTTTGCAGTGAACTCGGCATGCACTGAACCTCAGCCTTGTTTGTCCTGCCAGGCCATCATAAATCTACAGTTAGGAGGCATGCTGCTTAGGATGTAGCGAATAAAACACCCAGGAGGAAGGCTTTGAAGATGTATCTGTCTCTGAAGTATATATTTCCGTTATTATGTTGCTTTATTTATTGCACTTTGCAGTTAATCTCAGCAGTATGTTTATGTCTGGCAGAAGGCGAGGTGCTGGTCATCCTGCAGCTGTTCATCAGGACATGGCCAGCGTGTGCTCTTATGTGCTGTTGATTAATCTATTGTTAGTGAAAATGAATCACTAATAGGATGTCAGATGATGCAAGCATCCATTCAAGCTGGAAAGGAAAGACAGAGAAAAGACTAAGACAGAACAAAGCTTCTCAGGCATGCAATCCTGACACGTGTCATGTTAATACAGGCAAGTCTCAAGTCCCAAACACGTCAGCTTGCATTTTCTAGCTAATTCAATTTGGCTAAAATACCTAACACTCAATGCCAAAATGATGGCACAACAATACAGGCTATTAAAATGAGCAGGTAGCGTTTAATAAGCCAAGTTTTGTTATATCCAAGTTTTTAATAATTGCTCATTGCTCTTTCAAAATGACAAAATCCATACATACATAACCATGAAAATGGTACTACTGAACTTCAGAGCTGATAACAATACAGCAATTAATTCAATGAGTTGTGTTATCCCCCTACACAGCTTTTAACTAGTTTCTTAAGGCAGTGATCATCAATACTTTTCCTGGAGATCTACCTTGCTCCCCCTCCCCCTTAGAACTGAAGCCAATCAGATATCTCCAAATAAGTGCATTAAACAAAGCAGGTGTGGCAGATTGTGACTGGAACTAGACTTCTCAGGAAGGTAGATCTCTAGGAATAGGGTTGATTACCACTGTCCTAAGAATGTATTTGTTACTTTGTGATGGCTAACCAGCAGATAATCCAGTTGTTATTTGCTAGTGTTGCTTACTCTGGGAATTTAATTGGTCCTGTGATTTTAAGGCGCTGAAATAAATAATTCTGGCAAAAAACATGCTGTATGATTGTAAATGCCAATGATTCTAGTACTAATCGTGGACATAAACCACATCAGCAAATAGTTTGAACTGTCTGTTATCAGACCATAAGACTTCAGAATCAGAACATGCCTCTACAACTTTTAACTATCCATCATACTGATCTCGCTACCTCACTGTATCTCACCTGCTGTCATCTCGTATATAGAACCAGAAACCAAGACACTGCACTTTACAGCTTATGCATTCAATTCTGTTTTACACTTTGAATACTCTAAAGATCTTGCTTCTATTTGTAACATCTATATTTGTGTAGTTGGATATATACTTTTCTGTATAATTGTACTCTCTTAGTTTAGCCTTTCTAAATGCATCTTTAATTTAAATTATTGATCCCTGTTCTGCAGTCCTACGGGTTGACACAGAGGACCATTTCACTTCATGCTGTACTTGTATAACAATGTATGTGACAATTAAACAATCCTGAGTCTTTAATGTACACACTATTGTAAACTAAAACTACCATGCTGAATAAAGTTTACAGAATAGAGAGCAAAAACGATGGTGAAAAATTAAAATAGCAAAGCATGATCGTATTAACCGATGGAGTTTGTTTACAAGCACAAATTCAAATGTTCTTTAAAGA
>JBBMFX010000128.1:10263134-10286004 GCA_037832545.1 Rhabdalestes septentrionalis
AAATTAAAATAGCAAAGCATGATCGTATTAACCGATGGAGTTTGTTTACAAGCACAAATTCAAATGTTCTTTAAAGATTTTTAAGGAATCCTTTTCAAGTTGCTAATCTAATTGAAGACATTTTTCAAGATGATAAATACATCAAGTCTCAAACCAAACGTATACAGCACTTGGCCCAGTGTACACCTTAAACTCTGAATGGAACATTTTAATAGTGGCAGCCCCATAAGACAAAGTGCAATGTTATCTTTAAGACTGTGAGCGTTTGGGCGAAACAGGAAAATGTCCTCCCAGTCCAGTCGTTTGTCAGAGTGAGAGGTATGGGAGAGGGAAACAAATTTTAATGCTGCTTGAGGTCTAGGAAATGGAAAATAGAATGATTTTGGCTCTCGCACACTGATCTTCTCCTTCACACCACAGAGAACAGTCGCACACAATTTAGAGATCGTAAGTGAAGGACACTTGGACGGCTTTGCGATCCCAAGCTATTGTGAAGGCTAACCCGCAGTATTTATTTCATGAAAAAGATAATAGCCATGATTGATTGTTTTTATACTACAGCAGATGCTCTTGTCAACCTCTGGGGAAACTACCATTCATCTGTTCACAAACTGACAAGTGAAGGATACAAGCAGAAGGTCTCCATACAATCCCTCATTACTCTTGCTGAGAACAGGAGCAGGGTGGACCCAATATTAGTTTATGGGAAAATAGGACATTATTACTTCTCGAAACGTTGGAAGACAAATCAATTATGTTTTGGCTTGGTTTTTTTCCATTTCAAACTGCAATTTATGACTTCCTTGTACAACACCATATATGACTTTACAATATATACTTTAAGAAAAAATGACAGCAAATTTACCCACTTCGATATAAAAACAATTTTCGTCTTTTCTATCCGCAAGCTTGCAAAGAGCGAAAGGACTGTGGCATAAGCGGTTTAAAGGGCACAGCTGAGTGTTTCAAACTATCGTTTCTATTTTTCATTGCTGAAATCAAGTCTGGTGTGAAGCTCTTGAGCTCGACGGATACCAGTGACTCACTCATAGTACAATCGGACCAATTTGTAGCTGGCAGAAGATAGATATTGTTGTATCCTCCCAGGCCTGGAGAACTTTGTCAAGTTTGAAGAATTCCAGTCACCCTTATGCAACTGGTTTGAGAAATCCACTGCATCCTCTGCTGTCCAGTGGATTTTAATTGCTTACAATTACAACTGGAAAGTACCAGGAGTTGTGTCAAACGGGTGGGATCTATGTACGACAGGAACTGGAGAGGCTCTCCCAGATCTCTTGACTGCTGGAGGGTTCTCAGCCAGCTCTGCATTCACAGGCCAAGGGAATCTGACAGTGTGAAGTTGCATTCCAGAGGAGGGGAGAGACGTTTCATGCCTATTATCAAAACTGCGCCTTTTTGGCACAAAAAAATCCAAAGCAATTACATCATTTGCCAAGGTATGCTGGTTGACACTGCCCCTAAACCACATCATCAGAAGCATATCTGGCACCACTGGGTTGCGCAAGGTTATCTGAATTCTTTACTTCAAGCCACAGGAGGATACATGAAGCAGAAGCCCTCAGGGGGAAAAAAACAACGGAGTTTATGTTTTAGTGACATGCTTATGGCTTTGAATGGTGCAGGTACCCAACAGAAATGAACTCACTTACATATACATAGGTCAAGCTAAGTGTCCAGAATTTGGAAGCATGTTCACTCAACTTCATCTCCAAAGGGGGAACAGGGCTGCAGGTTTTCAGTCTTATCAAGCGGTCTTATTTAGTCAGTAAACAATCATTCTCCAAATAATTCATTAGTTATACGAGGTGTGATTCTGCTGGTTTGGAACTGGACTGGTGACTGGAAGATTAAGTGAATTCTTAAATAATCTATCAGCAGTTCTGCCTTTTGGTGAAAGGAAATCCATACTTTTAATAAACATTAAAAACCTTCATTCTTTATTATTGACAATTGAATTCTGATATATAAATGCTTTGGTGAAAGTTAATTTAAACAATATTGATTCATATTTTTTGGCAGATTTTCTTTTTACAAAAATATATTTTGTCCAAATTCAGTCCTACCAAATCAACTAATCACAGTCAAATTGACATCAAAAAGGAAGCAATCTGGGGATTCAAAGCCATGACTTTCTGCCCACAGGGGAAACTCCCTAAGCACTAGGCCACCAGCTTCACTGAAAATACACAGCATATATTGCTGCTGTGTGCATTTTTACTATTACTTTCCACAGAAATGAGAGCATGCCAGTGAATACAATAACCATACTCAGTATGTCACTTCTACAATGGTTTACATGTCACTATGGTTCTGCACAGCAAAACACACCCCTGTGAACCTCAAGACACTTCTCAGTCATAACATATTTCAGTGGCATGTGTCAATGATGGCAAACTGTTAAACAAAAGATAAATGAGCCAGTTCTATAGATGGCCATGCATGCCTGGACCATGTCACTACTGGTATGCTTTATGTTATGAGGGTACACTGCAGAAGTTCTGGAGAACTGCTATATTCTCAAACTTATGTCAATTAATTTACACAGATATAACAAAACTTTTGAATTACTATGACTAGATCATTTCAGTACAAGACTCCTTTATTGGGGATTGATAAGATTACTCTAAAGGAATGCCTATGATTTTGCGAAGGCTGGTGCAAAAAGGCAGACTCAAAGTGGAATGTAAAGAAAAAAATCTTAAATACCACAGTATTTATTTATTTATACAGCCAAAGCAACTATAAAGTATCGTTCATGTAATGGGTTTCCACTAGGGATGCCCAGATCCAATCACGTGATCAGAAATCGGGCCCGATCACGTGGTTTCAGACTCGATCCGAATCGGACTTTCCTCCCGATCAGGACTCTGGTATATATGTGTATATACAAATATAAACAATTACCCAGGCAACCCAGCAGAAGACGAGTCAGCCCACGCTGTATGAGAGTTTGAATAGGAGAGAAAAAAAGCCTCGTGACGGCATGAACGAGCAGGACATCACAGCCAAGATAGAACAAATGATCGCAATGAGTGACCTGCCATTCATATTGGATCGGGACTCAGCATCGGCAGATACTCAAAATCAAATGACTCGGACTCGGACTCAAGGGCAAAAAACCCTGATCGGGACATCCCTAGTTTCCCCGCAGCCCATGCCTTAGTTATCAGTTACAGTTCAAAAATGGTGTCATTCTTGTGAATGTGACCAAGCCTCTCCAGACTCAAGGACTGAGCCTCTTATAATGGGTTAAACAGAGATCATGGAACACTGACATTGCATTAATCCAATCGACTGTACTGAAACACGCCTAAGCATGTGAAATATGAGGATAAGAAGAGGTTCACATCGAATGAAAACAATTATTTGATCACTGCTTGGCATCCATTTGAACATATGCAAGATTTAAAGTCCAATCTCAGAGTGTGACTATTTTATAAATAAGGCTTCAATCATAGCTTGCAGAGTAAAACCTTTCTTTTCTCCCCAGACCCCCAGATTCCTTGGCTTCATGCAAACCAAAACATGCCTATGAGGCTGCTTACTTCCACCATATTTCATTTTTCAACTATATTTGTTAAGAAAAAAAAATAACTCAACATGAGATCGCAAAAAATGTGAAGCACAGGGAACATACTTTTCTTATATTGGCACATTTTAGGGCAAGAATATGCAGAAGAAGCATCGTCTTGGAAAAAAAGGAGTGCAGAACATGCACAAGAGTGTAATCTATGTCTGAGGAGAGAGGAAAGTGTTTGGACAAACTGTATACTTAGGTTGTTCCAGAGAGCCGAGGTTAATGACTACGGCAAGACAATGCCTGTGGTCTGTGGCTCCATCAGTATCATGGTTAACCTCAGTAAAGTACTTTGCCCTCTGTCACTGCTGCTAAATTCCAGGGGTCAGAACGTCCCAGAAACCAACGACAACAGAAAACCTGACCCATGCTATGTAAAAATGAGTACAAGCTGCACATCGTCAGTTTCCAATCCTTGTTCAAAGACCACAAATTTTCCTTTGCTTTGTCTATTGAAGCCATCTGATTTATGTCTGGCTTTTGCGCTCGCTGCCAACCATATCCACCATGTTTGTTCTTGATCACAATAAAAAGACCACACTTGTTACTTAAAGAGACCTAATAGCTCCACTGAGTGAGCTTGAGCAGCCTGCCTTTGGGTGTGAGGAAAAGAAAATACTGTGTGGAGGTTCCTGCGATGATGCTATTGAACTAGGGTGCTACACTGTCACCCCTACTGAGCGATAAGTGCTCTTAACACATTGCAACGAACATCATATGAACAATATGGACTGTCAGCATATAACAAAGAACAATATTTGGTGTTCTGCATGGAAACACAGAAAAACAACTTAAAGCAGGAGGTGTCCATGGCATTTTGCATCCGCAGCCAGTATCTCACCGTCTTAGCTTTTTGTGGTTCAGTAATATTCAGTGTTTTTTCACTCAGCCAAAACCAGGACAGGCTTTAACCGATTATTAACATCAACAGTTCCTTCAGTCATAGGTTGGGTTTTTCAATCTCAGCAGAAATGTTGGGCCTCGCCACCACCCGACAAAACACAGCTGAAAAAGAAGCAGTAAAAACAAGAACATCTTGTGAATCTCTCAGTTCTGCAGACCTCTAGTTTTGAGACAATATCTTGAGTGTTTTATTCACAAAAACACTTAAAAAAAAAAAACAGTATCCAACCGAATAATGCAGCAGTGCTCAAATATGGCTTAAACTCAATCTGGTCTTACTGATGATCTTTTCTGACCCTATGAACAAAGTAACAAACTGTGTTTTTCTCAGAGCCTTATTCTCCAAACATCCCTAACTCAGCGTCTGGCTTCACTCTGACAGCTCTACTCGGCCCCTCAGGGCAGACTCTCAGGCAGCAGCTTTAGCTCAGGTGGGTCGCACTTCATCCAAAGGGTCACACTCAGCTGCTTCCTCTTCATCATGCAAGCCATCAATTTAAAAAAAAAAGAAAAAAGAAATAAATCCACGTTCCTTTTCGACTGAAACCACACTAAGCACCATATGAGTTAGATAAGGGAAGCAATAGCAGAAAATATATGGCTTTTGGGAAGCAACCGAAAGGCAGATGCTTATCTTAAAATGCCTTTTCCCTCCCCCAACAGTGAATAAGATGCACATTTTCATCAGGAAGTCATCTGGTTTGATTGTCTCACTGACCTTGCTGGCTGATTTGTTTGGTGTTGAAGTTGGTGTTCCAATTTGCTACTTTTCTCCCCACAGTACTACGAAAAACAGCCACAATACATGGGTCTTATTTCATTTTTTGAATCCACTTTCTTTTAAAGAATCAAATCCAGAATTTGAAAGCAAGCTGAGCAAAAAACTTAATTTGGCATCCAAATCTCACAGAAGCTCTTATCGAGGGTGACCGGTCTTACAGAGTTCAGGTCAAACCTCCAACTCTCCTGAATCCATTATTTTTCTATGCACTCCCGTGGTAAACAAAGATCTGCAGACTTGCACTGAACAGGCACGAACAATTAGGAGACATTTTAATCTCACCTGCTTAACAACATGTGATGTTGGTTGAAGAGACATTTTATAATTGATCAGGGAAACAAACCAGTCCAACTCTTACTCACAGTGGGGAGAGCGGAGCTGACACGCCCTGAGTACGCTGGATGAACGTGTTGGAAAGGACTGCCCCACTGTCTCGCCAGAACTGTTAACCACATTCAGTGCTGCTTAAGAGAGGGAATGCCAGCCAAAAGCAATAATGTTCCTTAACAATGACCCAACAATCAAAGCAAGGCTTCTCAAAGCACTCACACTTCTTTTACAAGTGTAAATAAGTCGACTCTTTGTAGCACAATACATCCATAACAAAGCTGGAACGGTTCCCCTGTCTGTTAAAAACGAAATAAGTCCAAGGCCTTAAACCTTACATTGAATCAAACTGTTGAGTAACACACAGACATAGTCCATGTGTCAGATAATTCCTGCCTTCTGGCAGTAACAAGCCAAAATTATATCTTACAAACAGGATGGCATAAATTTAACTGGGTGCCAAGGGTGGACTGCTATTCTGACCTTGACAAGTTTTTTTTTTAATTATTATAAAAAAGCCACTATTATCTTTACACAAGACGTGTTCACGAATTCCACAGCTGAACACCAGAAACCTATGCATACACCTGTTTTAGAATGTTTTTAAAAGCACTCTTGTGTATGAAAGGCTTTATTAATGATTATATAACTGAGGATAGACTATTAGTTTCCATCTTGTCTTGACTTCATCACACTGGATGACATCCAGAACTGTACCACTGCACACAACACACTCTCAACACTAAACAGTCACTATGTTGCAATGTTACCCTTAGGCCATGCAGGAGATTATTAATGTTCAACACTTTCCTTTTAATCCGCCAAAGATGATACTGCTGTTATTCTTAGGAGAAACAATATCATTTTCAATTAATGAATTGCCAACTAATATGCATGGCCGCCATTAAAAAAATCCCACGCTGACCCCTTTGCAATTTTCAGGTTCCAAGTTCTTCTCTAAAAGGGATAAACTGTCCACAGTAGTTCTGAACACACTTTAGGTGGGAAATTGCTTTTGAGGTTTTTCAATCTTTTCCATTATTGCTTCTGGTTCAGAGTAATTTCACTTAACCACAGAACATTCCTTTCAGATAAAATTATACTGAGGAACCCAAAATCCAAACCAGCAATGTTTAAAGAAGGCACAATAAACACCAATACAAAATGAACAATATCCTGACATTCAACAATTGCTGGGATGCAGCGTATGAGCAGTGCAGCAATTAGTGAAGAAACACTGCCCTCTGGTGGCTGGAATTCAGTACTAAGCAGTCGTAATCATAGAATGTAATTCTACCTTTTTGGAAGGCTTTTATATAGACAAAGGTTTATTTACCAGGCATTCTTTTCTCCTTGACACAAAAACATCATAGTTATGATCACATACAAATGTGCATTTTTACAAAAATATTTTCTCATAACATTTAATTAGACCCTTTATGAAACAGCTTACAACACTTTGCATGGGTGTTTTTGAGTCTGTGCTTCACTGCAGTTACTAGTGGTGGGTAGTATGAAGTTGGATTTTAATATACATATATCAGACCATCTGGAGTAATTTGCAGTCCTTACTGGTTGTTTTTTTCGCCCCACTTTCAGTACCTTTACACCTGCATTTCCTTGTTTTCATTTTTCCACCTCCACTTTACCTTTGAGTTCTTATAACTTGGGTTCGTATAACTCTATAGAGTGCCCCCTCCATTTTAAACAGTACGACAAACTCTCTTGCCTGTCTCATAGACTCTAGTCAGATTGAAAGTGACGCATCATCTCTTTAGGATATTATTAACTGCCTTCAGTTCATCACTGCTGAGAGGAGACAGGTTGTATCCCCTGAGTTCAGGCTTTCCTGCAACACAGAACAATTGCATATTGTTACTACTGCATGATAATGAGGCGGTGCTTTTGTTTATTAACATCGTTTTTCAGGTAGAGGCAATTGTAAGGCCAGAACTCTGGGGGTTTGAATTTCTGATAGAAGAAGACATAGACATACATAATACATCCAGGGACAATAAAAAGGGGCATGCTGCAATCAGTAAACTGCATTCAATTATGTATTTTACAAAATTATTATACAACTGTGCAACTGCAAATAGTCATTAAATTTCACAAATTTTGTAAGAATATGAATTAATGGTTTTATCAGGAATCATTAAACCTTTAATGACAACAAGTTGTAGCTTTGACCATATGATGCCTATTTGGCATGGGTAACCAAACTACGATGTAGCACATCACAATACAGCTTTCTCAAAATGTGTCGAATGACAAAACCGTGGTAATTGCTTTGATTATATTTGGCCATTCTAACAACCTGTAGTATAGTGCTTACATTTACGTCTTTAGCACAGGAATGTATAGCTTTGCTAGCTTTGCTAAGTTTAGGATTTATAAAATGAGTTGGATTTCTTTAGGAAACCTCCAGATTTTGAGAAAAATTAACAAATATTAGTGCCTACATTTAGTCGAAACTTTGTTTGCAGGCTGACTTGATCTCAGGAACACATAGCTTTGACAGCTTAGCTTGGCTTCGCTAAGGTTAAGGTTTATAAAACTGGATTTAAAAATGGCCAAATACATTCAAAGTAATTGTTCAGGCTTACCTATAAAATTTAATGTAAAGTCAAATTCTGCCTGTGGTCAATCTAGTAGTATTTTGTATCTATGGTCAGTCTAGTAATATTCAATGTCAGTGATCAGTCTAGTAATATCCTATGTCTGTGGTCAGTGTAGAAATATTGTTTGTGGTCAGTCTAGTAATATTCTATGTCTGTAGTCAGTATATTAATATTCTACGTCTGTGGTCAGTCTAGGAATATTCTGTCGGACTCTGTGGTCAGTCTAGTGATATTCTGTCTGACTCTGTGGTCAGTCTAGTGATATTCTATGCCTGTGGTCATTTAAGTGATATTCAATGTCTATGGTCAGTCTAGTAATATTCGGTTTTGACTCTGTGGTCACTCTAATAATATTTTATGTCAACTTAAACAAGGCCTGGCAACCTGTTGCAGAGATTATTCTAAAACATAGGAAAAATGAACATTAACTACGCAAGAAATAGTGTTTTAATTTGGCAACAAGTCCATGTCATGATTTCTTGTTTTGTTTTAACACTCTTAACATATGATAAGACTGGAGACAACATGTGCCATAAGAATATTTTTGGCTCCTAAAAAATAATTTGGCTCCCAAATATTTTGTGTTGGCTCCTAAGTGTTTTATTTTGTCTGGAACCCTGGCAGGGAAACATGTAAAAATGTTTTCAAATGACTATACAAATGCAATGTAACTGCAGAAATTTGAGTGTGCACACAGTGCAGCACAATATTAAACCAGGAAACAAGATTTCAAATCACTCAATTTGGCCTGTACTGTAATAGCTGCTCGGACCTGGACTCTGTAAAGCTGCTTTGTGGCAACCTGGTTGTAAAAAGCGCTTTATAAATCAAATTGAATTGAATTGAATTGAATTGAATGTCTATATATAGTACAAAAGAAATCAGAGATGTGTACCTTGTAGGTCATTGAGATGATTTACTTTTACTTTTAGGCGTTTACGGATGTCATTTATTTCTTGGTCAAGCTGCTCTTGATCTGTTGAAGAAAATGTTCACATTAAACACAAATTGTACAGTCAGATGGAGTAGGACTGCTTGGTGCACAAAAAAGTATGCCTGGCTTACCTTTCTGAATCATGGATTTGGCATTCTCCTTAGGAAATTTGATGAACATGTTTCCAAAACAGACTTTGACTTTGTCTGTGAATAAATAGAGATGAAAATGTACGATATGAGAAAGAGAAAAGGGAAGAAAGTAGAATAAAACCAACTATTTTAATTCTATTTTTAAGGGGTATAGCAATCTCATTACAAAAGTGTGTCTGCCAAATGCCACTTTACAAAAAATTAAAAATGGAAATTGTGTACCAAAATGTACAACAATCATCAAAACCCTACATCTCATTTATTGCCTTTATTCTAATACAACAGCACATGCATCTTATTAGAGACAAATGGCTTTTGTTCTGTAGGCACCCACACTTAACTGCCTGGCTGGCCTTTCTGAAGTTGTTTATAAAATCAAGAGTGTTTAGGAGTATTTTCTCTACTCTTCTAGCTAGGCTTCACATTAGATGTTGGAACATTGCTGTAAGCTTATGCTTGCATTCAGTCACAACAGCATTAGTAAAAACAGGTGCTGATGTAGGACTGTTAGATCTGGACCACAATCAAAACTCCAGCTCATCCTAAAGGTATGGGTTTGGGCTCCAGGTCCACTTATCCACAGCTCAAGGCTGGGGGGCTTTATACTCTAGCTGGCATTTGGAATAGTGATCTTAGGCCAGCAATGTTTGATCTTATCAACAAAGGGCCACTGTGGTTCCAGGTTTTCATTCCAACAAAGCAGGATAAATTGCTTGATCAATTGTTTGAAGAGGGAGACACACTGATTGATTATCAAGCAGAATCAGATGCACTCCAGCTCGTATAGAATAAAAATATGCGGCCACATCTGTCTTTAAGATTGGACACACCTGCCGAAGCCCCATGGGCTTTTCTATAGAAATTATGCAAATATGTGTGCACAAGTGAATACTTGTGTCAAGAGTGGGTCCACCTTAAAGCAGTTGAAATTAGAAGGTGTATAGATGCTTCTGGACAGTGGATATACAGTAGATAACTGCTTACCATTATGAGTATCACTGTTTCGGAGAGCACTCATGGCTTCTCGATTTCGGTTCCTTCTTGCATCTAGGTCTACAATCTGCAGAACAATACATATGGTTTAAGTGACTTTCAATAAAAAATGTAAAAATAAACAGTATACGTATATCATAAGTAAAAAAATTTCAAAAACTGAAGAGTAATCCATGATTCTAAACATGTGCTAATACTAGGGATGTTCCGATCAGGAATTTTGTCTAGGTGATTGGCTGATACCAATGCCAATTCTAATGCTTCAAGGTTATATAATTGATATAAGCTCTCTGATCACAATGACATTTTTTTCATATAAGTACTATACTACTATAATATACTATAATTCTTTAAATGTTGCCTTTGTTACACTTTTGTCATGATTTTACAGTAATATATCTAATGTAACTATTGTTTTAGCAGAGTACTATGTAATCACAATTAGGTATTATTATATAGTGAAAATTTTAATATGCCTTTACAATGGGGTTCTTAAAGACCGAATGAGGTTCATTGTATTAAATATTTTGGACAATGCGACTCCACGTGAGATTTCTTTGATACTTAAACAGCAAATAGCGAATTTTTAATTGTTTCTCAAAATGTCTTAATAATTCCACACCGGCGACGACAGGACTACAGCGCCAAAAACATTTACACCCCCACTTATCATGTACGTCCTCACGCACTGATGTCATCAATTGTGATCTGTTCCTAAGAACTGCCCAGTTTAATGAGTACCAATCAAGTCATAAAATGTGATTATCGGCTGATACCGATCTTCGGCCGATCGAACGGAGCATAACTAGTTAATACCAATACAACTAGTACAATGTTGTACATATCAAAATAAGTATTGGTTTAAAGGATGGCTTGTGATGTCTTCGGCACAGAAACATGGTTATTTCTAACAGCCTTGCAGGGATGTGCACAGAAATGTTTAGCCATTGCTCTGACCTGATAAAAGGGCACCCCCCAAAAAACAAATAAAACTGACAAAATGTCCCATGCATTTATGAAGTCTTTATAAATATTACGTACTCCAAATTTTCTCAAAGCTTTAAAGTAAAATCCCCCAATTGGTAAAAATCTTGAGGAACCCTTCATCATCAGTTTCCTTTTCTCTTTCTATGGCCAGTGAGAGGAGCTCAGACAGCCGCTATTGACCACAAGTTTGCTTATAAGTTAATAGAGTGGAAGTGAATAGCTGTAATGTTAAAGGAAGTGAGTCTGTAATGTTAATGTTACTGCCATATGCATTTCTCTCTACCTTACATGAAGCATTTCGAGTGGAGTTTTTATATTCACGCAGTTTACCACCATTCAGCTCAGTGCAGGGGAATGGGCCATTCAGGGACCAGCGCAAGGCTGTGAAGCTGTTACGTTGCTGCTGTATATGACTGAGCTGCATCCAGTGTGGCAAATTAAAAAGCATTTTCCAGATAAAGATTACTTTTCTCTACACGCGGCGAAAGCTCACAACAATATACGTATATAATATTTATTTCTAAGAGGGGCAACTTGAATTGAACAGGGCTGGCAGGCAGTTGCCTGAGCAACATTAGCCCTGCCCTGTTCACATCCCTGATTTCTTGTAATGCTGACCGTGTCCTGTAAAATTGTGCTTTTCTGTTGAATAGAACAGTAAAATGAAAAGCAGCACAAGTGACTTGTTGCTGTATCCATACTGATCTCCATATTCAAACACAACAATCAGATTTCAGCCTGGTTGATCATCATACTATAGTCACATTATACTGCGAAGTGTAAATGCATGTGGCTAAAATCAGGTTACAATCCAGGTACCAATGAAATCAAATGATCAGGTGTGAATGGGGCCATAGTGGCCAAACCTCTCCATGTTGTATCAGGGGAAAAAAAGGTATTTAATGTTATAAGATGAGCCTGTATGAACACCTGAATGCTGCCAAAATATATTTATTACAGTGTAATTGTTTCCAGAATTTCTGAGCTGGAGGCATGAGTACCAATATATCTGGAGTTTCTGGGCCAGCTGGCCCCCTAGTGTTTAGGGAGCCCATGCCATCAGAAGGTTATATGTTTGGATCCCTGGACTGCTAATGGCACAACTGAGCTACACTTTAGCAAGTTAGGGGAGAGTGAGGTGATTTGTGCCAGGGGGAAGCTGTGCCACCCCCCTTTCTAGGTAATCATTGATGAAATTGGTCATGTGAGCACACATTTTTGCAGAGTCAGCCATTTTACTAATGCTGTAAAAAAAAGAGCCCCATTGCATGCGATAATCACATTTACGTTAATGTTGCCTTTCAAAGTAAAATTTCTAAGATCAAGGTCTATTGACTGCTGTGTCAGAAAAGCTAAAGACATGTTTTAAAACATTTCACACATGTTTTAGGACTTTGGTAACCTACACTGAGTCTCTACAGCTAGCATGATGTCAGTTCAAAACTGATGGATTATGCATTTTTTACAAATTGGTGAGGTTGGGTGATATTTAATTGTACACTGTATTCTTACATTTTATCACTAAAACTATGTGACATTCATAATTATAGATACAAAATAGAACATAGATGGACAGAGCAGTGAAAGAACTGGAGAGAGGGAAGTCCATTTGTCAGGTGGCGAGGCAGATGAACATATGCAGGATGACTTAAAAATGATGGGGGGAAAAAGAAAGGCCATGATATAAAAGAACTGGACTTGCCAATCAAGTCTATGATGAACATATGGAGAAAGAGCTGGCAGAACATACAAAGGCACTGGAAGCAATGTTTCATGAACTGGAATTTAATATGACCTGGCAGCAGGATCAAAGAGAAACCCATGTTGGGTTAAGTGTACATTTATTATGAATAAAATAATAGGGAACATTAATAGTTATTTCCCCAGGAAATGCTCATTATCAGTTATCACCATACAGTTCACAGAGAAGTATAACTGGGTACCTATTTACAGCATATATCTTCAATCTATGTCAGTCTGAATGTAAACTGCAATGACTCAAAAAGGGACAAATTAAGATATATGCTATTAATGCTAAGAGACTTTTAATCTTTTCTAGGATGTGATTGGTTTGCGACCTTTAAAGCATGCCATACTCCTGAAGCATCCTCTTTTGGTGGAGCTACTGCCTGGGGAAGTTTTTGGCCTGTTGTAAACTAACTTTAAACAAACCTTGAGCGAGCAATTTTGTATTTAATTTATCTAGCTTTTATATAGTATTGTGGTTTCTAAGATCAAAATATACTGTTTTATTTCAATGATCAATGGTACAATTATGCCATGGGACCCTTATTTTCCAGAAAGCTATATTTCTTAAATACGATTTTTCAGATCCAAAGTGATTGTCTCCAGGTATGCACCACATCCTGAAATATATGTACATATTTTGGTTGGAAGCATTATGGTCATTTCCTCGCTTTAAAGTCACTTTTTATGTGAAAACTGGCACAGTTCACCCCACACCAATTTCTCCATAGCCAGGGCTAGAAAGCACACAGCCATGTGATGAAAATAACTTTACTCTAATATTCGTACCCTGCTCCTTATTTCACAGCTGTGTGTTAGGATTCATTTCATTAGGCATCGTCAGCACCTGTATTACTGTGTGCCCCCACCTCCAATTTTCATGATTTACCAATTCACTTTGAATTTAAAACAAATCCTAACAATACAGGTTCCCATGATGATACATGTACTAAGAAATGTCTCAGTTTTATATGGAGCAATAACAGGGGTTGTTTGCCTATTACTTGTGTAATTTTGGAAGTGCAAAAGTAATAAGTATAATTTTTAGTCTAAAATATAACGCAAAAGCTTGAAATTACCAAGAGGTGTGACAACAAACGGAAAAGTGGCACAGGAGCAAAAACAGTGTAAAATATAAAAACCAGAACATAAAATAAAATTAGCCAGTGAACAATTTTGTGTCAGCAGGGTTAAAAAACATTCTGCTGGATGATAGAAAAGAACATAGGAATAAAAAGGACAACATTATAGGGAACCGTGACCATTAAACCAACAGAAACTTGCCTTCAAATACACACACACTTTAATGTGGAGTTTGTCCCCTTTTGCAGTTATAACGGCTTCCACTTTTGTTCTTTTAGTTTTGGCATGTTAACACACAGCAATGTCAGTTTTACACTGTTATTTGCGACTCATGTAGTTTATTGCACAATATATTTTTATTTTTTCTATTTACTTATTATCTTTCATTCTTTGTTGTTGCGCGCACACAATACTTTCTCTCGGTGTAATTAATGTTCTTTCTTATCTTGTCTCATAGCAACCTGGAGTATTTTATGTATAAATGTTCTGTTTTAACGGTTCTTGGGGAGGAATATTTAATCTACCTGTTGTTTATCAGCAAGTACATCTTCAGCTGCCACCTCTACCTCCATCAGATAGTCCATCACTTTTGAAGAATCCATCAGACTGGACGAAGGAATCCTCAGACCACAGCATCTAATAAATAAATTTCAAAGTAAGCCCGACCGGCTCGGGAAACACAAACTGTGAACATTAGTTCCGACCTTGTAATCCTGTGGCTACTTTTCAAAATACGTGCACGCTTACTACAAAATATACAAGTGTACAATAACATTAGTTGTACATTTATTAATATAGTATCTGTATTACAGTGGTATGTCGTTTGAGCTACACTTAAAGTTGATAATATTATAAATAGATGAAAAATATCAATAGCTCTAAGACCTTACAATAAATTAATAAACACAGAGAAGATTTTTAAAATCCTAATAAAATGTATACAATTATAATCAGTGTGTGTTTACTCAGACTCATTTTATTAACATTCAGTTTTAGTCTGCAGTGCAGTTTCAGGAATTGAGCAGTGAGATATAATGTTATTATGTCTATTTTCTGTATATTTACAAGTCCCTTATCACCTCTGGGGTCCTGGAATATGGGGTCAGATGTTGATTTTGTTGATTTTTGGTGTGGTAAGGCTTTTCCAGATATGAACTGTGTTTATACCACATGCATGGTTGTTTCTGTAATATTATGGATCAAACAAAAACAATAGTCTTTGCATCCAGAAACAAAAACATAAAATAGAAATAGATCACTATGCCACAGAGTTATAAAAAAGACAGGCAGGGCTTCCACTCATCTAGAGGACATGGACAGAGCAGTGAAAGAACTGGAGAGAGGGAAGTCCATTTGTCAGGTGGCGAGGCAGATGAACATATGCAGGATGACATTAAAATGATGAGGGAAAAAGAAAAGCCAGGATATAAAAGAACTGGACTTGTCAATCAAGTCTATGGTGAACATATGGAGATAGACTCTGCAGTGCAGTTTCAGGAATTGAGCAGTGAGACATAATGTTATTATGTCTTTTTTTTTTTTTATATTTACAAGTCCCTTATCACCTCTGGGGTCCTGGAATATGGGGTCAGATGTTGCTTTTGTTGATTTTTGGTGTGGTAAGGCTTTTCCAGATATGAACCGTGTTTATAACACATGCATGGTTGTTTCTGTAATATTATGGATCAAACAAAAACAATAGTTTATGCATACAGAAACACTATATGTACAAAATTATCCAAAACCACTTCCTAATGTAAATTAATTTACTGTAAGGAGCACTGATTGCTGTCATTGGTTTGTTTTAGTTGGCTGACTAATGGTCTATTACACACGTACCTGACATTCTAATGCTCTTGTGGCAGAATGCAATCAATTCTTCATATCAAACTTAAATCAGAGCAAAAATACAAAGGACAAAATTTTTGGATATAGATTGTCGGTTTGCTAACCTCGACCACACAGCACACACAGCACAGGGGGGTTCTTCATTGAAAATTTGGGCTTAAGCCCTGCCTGGGAAACCAGTCCAAAGTGTAGCATTATATAGATAGGCTAAATGCTTGATTACGTTTAATTATTATTTATTATTATTATTACAAATTATTTTTACAACCTACCCCATGTACAACTTTTCACATTCTCATCTAATCTCATTTTTTTTAAAGTGACATCCTACAAAGGCATTTCTTTTTTTGTCTAAAACTTTTGTACTTCAGCTTTTTATTTGACAGAAGTAACAATACATTGATATTTTCGATAGGACCTGCAGTTGTTTCTGTTCATTTGAGATCCCTTTGGTCTAAAAACTGCAAATCCTTTATGTGTGATAACAAACAGCAAAGCGGTGCAGGAGAAAATCCAGCATAAAATATCGAAACCAGAAAATAAAGAAATTAGGCATCAAATTTAGTCATTGAATTGGTGTGAAAGTACAGCTGGGCATGTATTTGTCTCAGAAAATAAAACATTCTTACACAGACCACATGAAGAAAACACAATGTGTCACTTGGACATATTTTAATTAAATAATCCACAATAACAAACAGTTTATTAAACACATTTACATTCAAAAGTGTACTGTGAAGGATTTTGCGAGGTACAATTATGTGTTATTGCATGAAAAAAAGCCCGTAAAAGGGCTGACTAACTGGAGTGTTGTAAAATTCCTGATATTTCAGTCTTAAGTGCTGAACATGGCAGTCATTTTATAGAGAAAGCTGAATTGCTTGGCTAAGCTGCCTGTGACACGTGCACGCCATTACACACAGCCTCCTCAACATAAGAGGAGAGAAATAAATAACAGAAAGCAATCATTTTGTGTAATATTACTAAAAATAAAGGGGGAACAAAATGTTCAGTAAACAGAATGACAAAACCTACAAACAGTGTAAACACAATTGGCATACATAGAAAATGGGATTTATTTATGGTGTGTCTGAGGATGTTGTTGTGTGACAAAGTCGACACGCTTCTGTTTCCCACTAGGCCTGGTCACAACTGAGTCTTTAGAACTGTGCAAGTCATCAGAACTTGTAGCACCTGATGACTTTGACTCCTGCCGTACATGCTGCACTGCAGTCCTTCGCTCTCCCCTTAATTTCCTGAAGCCGTCTTCTCTCACATCTCCACACGACCGGCTCCTTTCTCCCGAAACCTTTTTCCTCAAAGTGCCAACCTCTGCAAAAGGCTGATATAAATAAAATATTACTGTTTTACTGATGCTTTTTTGAAACAAAGAACATATATACACAAAATATTGCAACCACATTTACAATTCTTTCATGTGAAGGACGTACCATGCCCTGTACCATGCAAAACTTAAATGTACAAAACATTTGGCAAAGTAAAAAGTTTGTTATAGAATGTAAAACAAAGTTTTGCCTAGCGCCACCCATTAACAATTATATTATAAGGAGTTTTTCAGTCTACCTTTTGAGTTAGGCACAATAAATCCATTAAGAACAGAGATTATTTAAGCATCTGTCAGTGAAAATGAATTAGGACTATTTGTGATACATAAAAAAACAGGTCCACAAATAACAAGCATCAGGGAACAATACAATGCAATACAAATGTAGGATTTAAGTCCTTTAAAGGGGCCTCTTTGTTGGTTTGTGCGAATGCCTTAATTGATCAAAACACTCAGAAAAAACTCTGCTGTATTGTTAACGTTTGGTTACTGCACACACAGCATGCACTAACCCTACAGGATAGGGCATTAACAGAAAAGTCGATTAGTCGACTGGTCGACTATTCAACGCCACAAGTCGAAGAAAAGTCAACTAGTCGTGTGTTTTTTCCCCTCTCTCACTATCTGCTTCTGACTGGCTGATGCTGACACATATTCTGTGACTTAACCAATTGTTATAGTCCCTTCATAAAAGGGTGGTAATGCTGGTGTGAGGGGAATCTAAACACAAAACCACAACAAGACGAGAGACATACAGAAATGGTGACAGGTGTGTGGAGATACTTTACTCTAGACGCACAAACAACATGGTGACCTGTACAATCTGCAAGTGGGCAGCCGCAAGGTTAGTCTTCAATGTTCCTAAGTTCACTCACACCACACCCTTATTAGGGACCTTCACTGGCTCCCTGTTGCTGCTCGCATTAAATTTAAGTCCCTAATACTTGCTTTCAAAGCCATAAATGGTACTGCACCCCCATACATTACAGCACTGATCAAGCAATATCTCTCTTCTCGTACTCTATAGGCTTCAAGCATGGCTCGTCTTGAGCCTCCGCTGCTCAAAAGAATTCAAGACTCTTCTCGGTCTCAACCCCAGAGTGGTGGAATGAACTCCGTCTTCCTATCAGATCTGCAGAGTCTCTAGCTGTCTTCAATCGTCACCTGAAGACGCACCTCTTCAAGGAGCACCCAGGTGACTAATGATGTCTCTCCTTTCTCTCACGTCATTGGCTTACTACTACTATTTAATTTAAAAAAATTACCCTTCCCAACTCTTACTAATAACTCTTGACTTTTTGACAGTTGTTGTTTAGGTACCATTTGACAGGTGTTTAGGTGTACCAAGTGTGCAGTATCTTGGTTGAACTATGGATGTTCCCTTAAAGTTTAGTTTTACATGTCTAAGGTACAGACGTGGACTACTTGAGCACAGATGTACGTCGCTCTGGATAAGAGCATCAGCTAAATGCTGTAAATGTAAATTTAAAGTACAGTAACAGTACTGGCATTCTGCACGGCATCTGAAATTGCATAAGCTATCTAACGGCTAATGCTAGCACTGCAGATAGTTGTCCAGTCCAGAGGAAGCTGAGTGGCTGCGGGGCTTAAACTGTTCCCATTCTCTGTTGTACAGTTAAATTTACGAGAATATTTAAGGTATTAGCCTTTGTGTTGTTATGTTTGTTATGTTGACTCTTAATGTTACAGAGAAATGTAATAAAAGTTGCTTAATGTTAGACACCTGTCGATTTGATTTTGTTGACGGATAAGTCGACCTAAAAAACTCTGAGGTCATTAAAGCCTGATTATATGCTCATATTCATTTTGTCGCTTTTGCAAAGAGTGTCAAAAATGGAAAAATACTGAGACACATGATACATCGTGAAGCCCTCACCTCTGTGCTCATATTGCTGGAACAATCCTGGAGGCTGCATGGGCAACCTGCTGGGTTTCGAATGTTGCCAATGGCCTGCATGCGCTTTAAGTGACTAGTACCATCCAGTGGGTCACTCAGTCTATGGTTACGAAGTCCAAGCCCGTGCTGGAACTGCTGTGCTCGGCTCTCGCTGCTGCTCCTCCGGGGAAGCCCTTTAGCCTTACCCCTCTTTTCCGGAAGCGGACTCAAATGGGAGTGGTGGGAGTGAGTGTATAGGCGGCATGCTCCGTTGCAAATGGGGTAACTTTTGCGGCAGTTGGGGCAGGTGCAGCTGGGAGGCTGGAGAGGGGGTGCATTGGCCAGAGACGATAGCAAGGCCAGGGGGAAGGCCCGCTGGCACTGGAGGATACTTTTCGGAGCACTCAGGTTAGAATGAGGGCTGGTGTGAGGTCTGTGTCGACAGCCCCATGAAGATGGGACTGCCGTGCTGCTTTCTTCATGTACCGTCTGGATCTGGCGCCACTCCAGTTGCAGCAGTCGCTCCAAGTACTTCTCGAGCTGGCCTACAGGCCGAGGACGAGGTACATTCCTGCCAGCTGTGTTTAAGTACACGGCCAGCTGTCGGAGACTCCAGGAGTTGAAGGGTGGGGGAAGAAAGTCTGGGTAGCCATCATCAGACCGTGACCGCGGCACAGGCCGCGAAGGTCGGAGGTCATGTGGATTGATTACTTCTTCACGTAGATTAAGTTGTGGAGGGGTAGTGACAGAGGGAAGTCCCGGGAGCCTCTCAGTGTCCGAAAGGTCGCTGCCACTGTCTGTGTCTTCAGCTCTGGTTTCTTGCAGCCCAGTCGTGGCCTCACTTTGGATTTCGTGTTTTGCTGGTTCCTGTCGTACCGAAGGAACTGAAGTCAGAGGAAGTGACGGAGAGCTGAGCTGTTTTCCTGAGTGGTCTGAGTCTTTTTCACCGCCGCGACGCGTAGTCCGCCTGTGACGTTTCTCCCTTGGTCTGTTCGTGGAGGACACATCGGACTTTGGCTTGGCAATGATTTCTCTTGAGTTCCTAAAAAACAAGCCGATCATGTTTACACGGTTTCCTTCACAACATAAATACAGACCAACAGCCAAGACATCACATGCTTGTTTCAAACCACATCTAATTTTTTTCTCAACTTTCCCAAATAGCCTCAATTTGCTTAAGCAGTTTTGGACACAGTATGACATGCTTCTATTTTCAAAAATGGAAATGTATATGTACATTTTTGTGTGTTTGTGTGTGTGTGTGTCATATGGTATCAAACAACATAAGCAAGCCTATTAATTAAATAATAAATTTAATACTTGGTACATTCATGTTCCTAGTTAAATTAAGCTTGATTCTTCTTGTAAAATGTTAATATTTTATATAATCTTTCATGAAACTGCAATGACTTTTGCGCAAGAGGTAGCGTTATAAACAAATTAAACCAAAACACACAATCTGTTGTTATGCAATACTACAGCACGCTTGTTCATTAAAAATTAAGACACACACAGAGCTGAAGCGGTGCCCATGATTGAGGCTCGATCATATCTTGTCTTCCTCCCTCTTATCAGTAATCCCTAAAAAAGAAAACAAAAATAAAATCAAACCTTGACAATAACAAAATATTAGATAAAAAGAACGCTTCTTAAAAATGAAAGTATTGGGACACCTGTTTTTTGGGGGTTTGATCTAGACCCCTTACTTCCAGTGAAGAACAATCTCAACCCTTCAGCCTTTTAAGACATTTTGGACAACACAATGCTTCCAACTTTGCAGACACAGTTTGGGAATAAACGTTTTCTATTCCAGCATGACTGTGTCCCAGTGCACACGTAAAGACAGGGTTGGACGTCTTAAGTGTGTAAGAACTTGACTGGCCCGAACAGGGCCCTGGCCTCAACCTCATCCAGCACATTTGAGATGAACTGGAACGGAGATTGCAAGCCAGGCCTTCTTGTCCAACATCAGTGCCTGACCTCATAAATGCTTTACAGAATGGATTGGCACAACAGTAGATGCTGTTATAGCTGCAAAGAGGGTACCAACTCCATATTAAATGCTATAAATTTGAATGCAGTGTCATTAAAGGGCCTTATGGTGTAATGGTCACGTGTCCCAATATTTTTTAGTGAATATTACTATTATTATGATGGCTTTGTTTAATAGAGAACAGGCTCCTTAGCTTGTAATTGCACTTACATTTTCGACTGCCAGATGGTCCTCCTTCTCCTCGCTTGGAGAGCGTCCAGGTGTGTTGGTGTTTCTCTGGCTGAGGGTGAAACACAGCTGGTCACTATTTACAGTGATTAAACTCAGTGGAGGGTGTTAAGAGTTGTGTGCATGGGGCTGAGGAAGGATGGGTGTTAAAACTTAAGGTTAGCTCTTACCTCGACGCTCGTCCTGGGGCTTTGGGCTTCGCTCGTTTGTGGAATGCGAGATGATTGTGGCCGTTCTGGGTGGTCCTCTCCTGCAGTACGGTCCCCATCACTGGTGCAGCTCAGGACAGCTCTCACCGACTGGCTTCGTCTGTCTCTGAATCTGTCGGGCGGAAGCACTCGCCATTAATTCACGTTTTCTGTCATCAGCCCCTCTAATCCGTTCTGCATCTCCACTGTGGACAGGATCCTGTTTTCCCGTGATTAATAATTCACAGGCGACGAGATCGTCTGTCCGTAATGAGACGCTCAAACTCAATTAGTCCAGTCTGCGAGATTTCCTTTTCAAATAGATCCCACATTTATTTTCCTGCACCTCCCCCTACGTATATGTAGGGTCTTTATACACGCTGTTAATCCAGCTGTGTGGGATTCGTTGGGAATTGTTCCCTCTTAAATGACTCATTTCTAATGAATCGAACGAATCGATTCCTTAGAACAGATGACTCGTTCGTTCTATGCACACATAAACGAGCATAACTTTCTCAGACATTGATTTAATTGATAATTTGACATTTTTTATAAATTGATACCATCTGACATACACTGTATGTGAAAAGATATTGGGACATACCTCTTAATGTAGAGTTTGTGATAGGCAACTTACTCCCAGTGAAGGGCTATCTCAATGCTTCAGCAGATCAAGACATACCAGCTTCCAGCTATTTGGGGAAGTTTGGGGAAGAATCTTTTCTATTTCAGCATGACTGTGTCCCAGTACACAAAGCAAGCTCCATAAAGAAATGGTTGGAGGAGCCCTTACCTCAACACCATCTAACACCTTTGAGATGAACTGGAACAGAGATTGCGAGACAGGCCTCCTCATCCAGCATTAGTGGCTGACACAAACACTCCAAAGTTTTGTGGAAAACCTTCCAAGTAGAGTCGAGGTTGCAAAGGTGGATCAACTCAATATTAAAGTCTATGTATTTGAATGCAATGTCATTAAAGTCCCAATTGCTTTAATGTTCAGGCGACCCAATACTTTTGTCCATAGGCATCCAACTGCCAAAGCATGTTTGTGGGTGAGGCGTGATTAAGCCAATTCATTAAGCCCTGTCCCAGTTGTTTGTAAGCAGAGGCGGAGCCAGACATAGTGGGCATCTGGGGCTTAGCCCAGAGAGGGGCCTGGGGGTCCTCCCCCAGAAACTTTTGGATTTCTTATATGCAATTTCCTGCATTCTAGTCCACTTTAGGGTAGAAATGGCAAATATCA
>JBBMFX010000128.1:10292548-10302716 GCA_037832545.1 Rhabdalestes septentrionalis
AAATTAAAGAGAGAAACAGAGATTATGTAGTTGCCCCCCTGGGGTTTTTGAAAAAGGACATTAAGGTCCCCTCAGGGAGAAATGAATGTGATGCTGTTAGAGTGACACCACCGTGCTTCCTGTGCTCCATTCTGAAATGCTCCCACACCCACACTCATTTTGGGTTCTCTCCCAGTCCTTTACAGCTCATGCTTATATAAGAGTTAAACATTTATCCTCCAAAAAGAGAACACCAACCCCACCTACCCCCCAAAAAGAGGAAATTATGAGCTTTGATGAAACAATTTTTCAGCACCATACATAATTTATCACCCAGTGTTTCATAACCCTATCATCAAAATAATTTTGTGTAATCACTCAGGGTTATCGTGGCCTTTCCTGGATGTACCTTATTATTCACATCTGTTGGTAATGAGAGTGTATGACTCACACATTATACAGCCTATATACACAGAGAGAACCTGCAGACATTGACTAGCAATTGTATTAGAAACCTCAACCTTGTAGCCCCACCTTGCTGAATACAGACCATACAGTTTGTGTTTTGTCCACAGAGCTGCTGTTCTTTGGATAGTTTTTGGGGGTGGACAGCTCTTAACCTTGAAGTGAAATGTCTAAATCAGCAAAACTACTGTGTCTGTTACACGCCTACAAACCCAGGAATACATTACAATGTGTTACTGCAGTGATAAGAATAGGTCGCCTATATCTGGTTAACAGTTTGATCGTCTGTGTTCAGAATCTATAGTTAGGGGGCAATGCAATACTGTACATGTTAGGAACACAGGACTGTCTTCTGTGTGGGAGTTTGGTGAATATAGTTTTTGTTTTGCATTGTTAGAAGCTCAGTGGTACAGAGCTTGAATAGACTGACAAATCAGTGTGATAAGACAGTTATTGATCTCAGTGTAACTGATCTGTTAAAGCCTGTGTAGTCGATAAATCAGAGATAAAACATTTATTTATCTCAGTGTTACTGTTATAGCCTGAGTAGACGATAAATCAGTGATGAGACAGTTATTTGTCTTAGTGTTATGGAGCTGAGGAGACTGATAAATCAGTGTGATGTGATCATCACAGCTGGCTAACCTGTACGATCCACCCGGCCTTTCCAGTACCCAAAGCATGGGCTCCTCTCTTTTTGTGTTTTTACTTTCCCGCATCACTTGTCAGTTTCTCCTGCACCTCATTAGTCTGTTTTATTTAAGCCCAGATTGACCCAGAGTCCAGTGTATACCGGCTGGTCTGTCTGTCCATTCATCTACTCTTCTAGTCATGATCCTGCCTTAACAACACACGCCTGTCACGGAGATGTAAACTTTCCGCTTTCCAGATTAAAGGTCTCCTTTTGCTAGACGTTTCTTCTTGGGACTACTGAGGCCAGATGAAATCACTGAAGTAATCCATTAGAGATTTGTTATATCAGACAATATCTTGCAATTTTGTGGTGTTTCCTGCAATTTTTGCACTGTAAAACCGTATCAAGGAATTCCTGCAAGTGCGCCGCCTGTTTTAATTCAACTGAGAACATGGCAGAAACCGTTACAGCCTGAGTGAACGGTTTTCTATCGTTGTTCCTGAGCTCCTTAGAAGAACGACTGATATTTCCTCGGTGGTGGACATTTTCCCGGTTGAGCAGCTTGTTTAGCTTACAAGATTGTATGTGGGTCGTCGAGCGCATTTACCAAAACATGAGTCCCCACGAGTCCATGAAACAGGTGCTGTCCTACTCCGGCGTCTGTAGAAGCAGCTGCGACCTGAAGCAGGTGACGTGAACAAATAAATAAATAACTGAATAAATGGAACGAAGAATTATGTAAATACTACCTCAGCAGAGCTTATGGAGATTTATCCCGGGCGTTACTTTTCAGTGTGTTGCAACGAAATATATTACAAATAAGTACACACAAATAAATACTTTGAGAATTATGCCTTCACTACGATTTTCCAAAGCCCATCAATGTTAGAACCCGGCTAATGCTAAAGTGAATGAGCTAGAATGGTGTAAGTGAAACCTTTATGGGGCTAATCATTCTCATAACTTGTCTAATTTTGTGAGGTCAAAAAGTAAACACAACGCAGAAGCTTTTTTAAACAGTGCTTTACTCCAGTGACTGTCATTCGTCAATTGTCAGACTGTCAGAAGTACTGTCTTATTTCTGGAACTCACATTAACAGAACACAAAGTCTTCCCGAATCCATTTTTCATATAACATGTAAAGAGACATTGCTGGCACTTTGAACAATGTCTTAGCTAATTTATGAGCTAAACAGTAGCTCATAAAGCTAAAGCCTGGTCTTTGTATTGGACATAAGGTACATCATTAAGACAAAAAATGATTGTAGACACCTGCTCAAGTAATGTTTCTTCAGAAATCATGGGAATTAATAGAAGGTCTGTTCCCAGCCTCTACTCTTCTGGGAAGGCTTTAAACTAGATGTTACAACATTTCTCTGAGGATCTGATTGCATTCAGCCATAAGAGCATTAGTAAGAACAGGTATTGATGTCGGATAATTAGCTTTGGATCACAAACAACTCTCTCCAACTAATCTCAAAGACATTGGATGGATCCTAATGATTTCATTTCCAGTTGCATTGTCCAATTCTGGTGGGCTTTAACTCCCCCTAACTGGGCATTGGACATGATGACCTTTGGCTCATGGTTGGCTGCTCTGCGCATCCCATTCTATTTACAGTGCTTTACTATGGAGATTATACAAGCTGTGTGTGCAGAACTGAATGCTGTTGTCAGCAGTGCATCTAAAAGCAGCTACATTTGCAGATTAGAAGAGGTTAATGGATACTTTTGGATATATAATGTCGATATCATAAAGTGTACAATGAGTGGAACGTGCTAAAAGTGCATTGTAGGTGTATTATATTTGCATGTAAATATGGTAGAAAGCAGATTTCAGCTTTCTAGCCAACCAGGCCACTGAGTTTTCCTTTATTATTTCAGGTTTTTGCATGAAAGTTAGTGGTGGTCTCAGTATCTGGAAAATTTCACTAAATAAGTCTTCTCAGTAAAGTTGGCTAACTTATACTCAAGCTAATTAGAATGTATCTTATTTCCATTTGGCCAGACTTAACTTTTGCCACACAGAAGACACTCCTGTGTTTTTCAATCCCTTGTATTGTCTTGCGCTAATTATGCGCTAATTGAACATGTTTCTCTATATTTAGTAAAAGAACATTAAGCCTGTTGACTCTGAACTTAATTATAACAGAAGCTATTATTGGGTAGTTGCTAAGCAACTCATTAGCATTTGAGTCAATGAGTTCTGTTCTTTTACCAACTGCAGGAAAGGGAGTGCCAAATATTGTTTATAATTTCTCATCTAAGACAAGATTAATTGGTTTTAAGCTGTCTGAGAAAGTACGCTTTGTGATATGGGTGTAACCAGGGTTACCTTTGGTGATGGCATTAAATAACTTTAAGTTCCCTAAAGAACTAAGTTTAAAATGAATAATGTAAGTGTGAAGAACTCGAAAGACACATAATCTAAGCATTCTGTAGCAACTTAAGGGTTGTTAGAAGAACCATTACATTAAGTGATGTTGTTATTTATATCTTTGAAAAGGTTCTTCACACACATACATGGCTCATTTACAAAAAAAGGTTTCGTTGAAAGGTCCATTAGGGAGCCAGAAATGATTTTAGAGTGGCATTGTGTGAAGAATGTAGAGTTGACTGGGTCATTGGATGAGGTTGGTCATTATTTTTTCACTTCGAGACACCAGAAGTTAACTCCATAATTCTAAATGTTGGAATAACAATGAAAGCCATTGGCAGCCTACAGCATTCAACCAATTAATCCAATTCCACAGCCCAAAACACATCATTTAAAGCGTAGTTTCTGCACTGTGTGAGGTCAAAGGATTAGTTCTTACTTTCCTGAGCGCCAGTGGAGCGTATCTTCTGACAGTTTATGTAATACTGTCAGTATGAAGCACATACAAGCTTTGCTACTACATAAAGATGTGTTTGGTAATTTGGAGCTTTGAAGACGTCGAAACAAACTCACTGTATTTGAAAGGTGACAAACTGAACCTTCTTTGGTAAGAAAACTAGAAAGAAACCTACAAAGACAATTTCTCATCATTATACAGGTATACACTGTTGTAGAGACTTGCCTATCAATTTTCCAGGTTATTTTAACAGTACTTTTGGAACACTAGACCAGATTAACAAATGAACAGGTAGCCTACAGTCTCAAATACAAAGCTGCCAGGTTCTTTGATGGATGCCATAGAAGAAACATTTTTGAATGAAGCTTTCAACTGATGCTTATATGCAAATGGGCATTTTAAAGTCTAGAAATAAGTAAAGAAGCTTTACACAATATAAATATTATTTGATGGTTTTCACACATTTATATTTTTGTGAAACATGGTTCTTTAAGGAAGTAAATGGTTCTTCTATGCCACTGCACAAAGATAGCCTTGTGGCACCTTTAAAAATGTAGTTTGATTTACTAATGCTGAAAGTGTGCACTGTTCTACAAAAACAAGCTACTCATTAGTGGACCGGTCATTAGTCATGTTCAATATGCATCCATCTACAAACCAGTCCAGCAATACATTCATCCATTCATCCATAAAAAAGACAGACAATTGTTTCTCAAAAATCCAAAACTTGTACTGTGCAGACAATAAATAGTGCTTACAAAGGTAAGACATGAATCCCTTTTCTTTTTCCTCAGACTGACAATTATACAGCTGATATGAAACTCAAGTTTTTTAGTAGGAGCTCACAAACTCTCAGGGTTGTGACTACAGTACCAGCACTGGTGAGGGAAAATGGTTTTGAGTTTTGAGTCACATGCAAGACACCCCCCCTCCCCAAACATGCCCTTCCCTATTGGCATTGAAAGGCGAACTTAAAAAAAAAACAGTCTATTAAAAAAGAGCCTGGGTTTCATTTTCTTTCAACAGTGATTTCAATGTTCATCAAGCTTCTCCTGGAGAAAAAAACAAAGCAAACCAGGTACAGAAATATACAGAGACAAAGCTTGGCTTGAGTGGAGATTCAGAGTTGCACAAGCTTTCACTTCTCCAGGCTGAAGCTCCAGAGACATAGCCTCCAAGGTTCAACTAATGCCCAAAAACAGCAGGGATCTCCAGGGACCACCTTATGGGCTAGGGCACAGGAAGGGTCCTCCTGAGGACTTCCTTTGATGTCCAGCATATTCTTCACAGAAGAAACCTTGCTATGGCCGGTGGAACCTGAGGTAGGACGAGGAGAAATAGAGAGAGAGAAAGGGGACACCTGTAAGCACACACAGCATCTAGCAGAGAGGTCATCATAAATCACAGGTGTATAATTAGAAAAAAGAATAAGTCAGGGTCCAGACAGAGCGACACTGTGCCGCGAGCAGGACCTGACCTAGCAGCTAATGGCTATTCTTGCCTACAGAAATGGGGACTAACGTAAAACAAACGTAAGCAAAACACAAGAGGGACATTTGTTACCCATGTCAGGCTGTGCTAATGCCTGCAGATTCCACACATTTTCCCTTTTCAGAACGGGAGGCATAGGCTATATTTAGACCGACTCCCATACAGGAGTATACAAAGCTTTATCTGCATTATAAGCGAAGGTCATGTTAAACAATGCAGCAGGCCAATCAGTAAACAATGTCTCTTGTGGTGGTCAGATCTGTCACATTTGCTCATTTAATGTTTTTGCAGTCTTGCATACTGTCAAATTACTCAATTACTCAATTGAATACTGTCAGATTAATAAATTAATCATCAGAATAAAATGAACAGACCTCGGACCACACAGAAACATATACACTTGAAAATGTTTGACATGTTCATTTAAATATATTTTATTTTACATATTTTATTGCTTAGTTCTAGCATTTAATTTACTGTTACTACACTGCTCCAACATTTCAGGGCACATTTCACCACATGCTGTACTTGTTTAACTGTGTACATGACAAAGAATCTTGAATCTTATAACTGACCTGGTGAGGTGCTTGCTTGACGCGTGAACCTCCATCTCGTTACTCTTGAACTCGTTCAGCTCTTTACGTATTGCTGCCTGTGAGAAAGAAAGCAGACAACAGGTTTGAGACAGAGAGACCATACACCCACACACACTGAACTGAATCTTAGAGGTTGCCGTTATTGCTGGAAATAAGGTTATGTATTTTTTATTGTTCAGAATATTCGCCTTTTATTATCCACTTAGACTGCAATCATAATACGAAGCTAAACAAAAATAAAAGGTGTTTTCTCATTTCTGTATCATTGCTAGTTTTTGTGGTGGTGGGGAGGGGTTGGGTTGGGGGTTGACATATTATGTTTGTTATTTTGGGATAATGAAACAAATGTAAAGCATTGGACTAACCTTTCAATACAGAATGTACATTGGACATAAATGCATGTTGAATATATGCACCTATACAATGATACCTAAAATAATTTTTCACTCAAAAGTTACTATAGAATCTTTAGATTTTTTAAGGTAATGGTAAAGGCATGGCAATGTTATGCAAACAGGGAAAATGAGGTGAACTGGAGTGTCATGAAAATAAACCTGAACATCAAAGTGTAATGCAGTATTTGTCCTGCGAGGGGAGACATACCTTGTCTGCAGCAGACAGTCTAGTCCAGGGCTTGTCTGCTCTTCTGTCATAGTCCTGAGCTTTGGCCACTTCGACATAGTCGCTGAAGCGAATGAGGATCTTTCGTTCACGTAGCTCGTCTACTGTGGGGCGCTGGTTCAGCTGCACGGGAGGAGAGAGGAGACGTTCAGCTCTGAGCAGCTTTTGCAATTACTGTACACTTGTTTAGGGGCTCTCTGCAATGTTCATATTTATGAACTTCAATTACCTAAAAATATTAGCTTCTAAACACCTTTTTAAAATACAGTGTGTCATTCTGACCACCCCTACATCACCCTAGACGCTCCCTGTTACAGCCTGACCCAGTGCAAAAATAATCCTCAAAATAATCTCCAATAACTTCAGCTGCTGATGTCACTGTTTGAAAGATTTTCTAATGGAAGTTTTGACTTTTAAAGTCATGTTTATCTTCGTGGACTTATTGCAATCGTCTCAACAAGGATTTAGAACAATGACTTTCGTCGTATTACTGCAGTAAGAAGATTCTATGAATGAGAGAGTTTTTGTCTGACCCGAGGCTGAACTACCCCAGCTGTGAGACATGAATGAAAAGTTGGTATAAGCAGTAATCATGCAACTGCCTGGTTTCCACATGGAAGACAGTGCTGAGTGGCGTGTGTGTGTGTGTGTGTGTGTGTGTGTGTGGGTCTGCTCGTGGTTTGGCCTTTGGATTTAGAGTGAGATTGGAGGTTGAGAGATTAGGACTGATAAGATACTTGGTGCCAAAGACTTGCATGCTCCTACCTTTCTGTTCAGCCTCTGTTTAATCTCCCTCCTCTCCTCCTGCTCCGTCTGGTCATTCCTCTCTGCAAGACACAGGAGAAAAAGTCACATGTCAGCGTACATAAGTAAATGAATGACGACATAAACATACAACAAACACAATCATCCAGACAGAACATTGACAGCCTAAGAAACAGAGATAAACTCATCTGATTCCTTTAACACGGAAAATGGATGGATAGCATTTGTGCTTTCATGATCGTCATCAGTGTCAAACAAAACTTGAGTAATTTTATTGAAAAGGGGATTTGTGTTTACATTTAATGCAAATTCGTTGAAATCTGTGTCAATTTGTAATAAAAAGCATGATGTAATGGACTGATGAATTTACAGTGGTGTAAAAAAGGAGACGAGAAACCCAAAAACTATACTTTATATTGTTTATTTATATAATTTATGCAGGTTTATATAATTTATGCAAGTTTGTATAATTAGCACTATGTATTTACTGGGTTTAGCACTGTTGTGTATACACTGTTTCATTCTCATTCCTTAAAGTATACAGTCTTCTGTCTTTGTGCTTTGTGGTCCAACATTAGTTGCGTCTGGTATGTTATTGTACTGTAACAGAGGATAATTTTTCTGTACCTTTAAAGTAAAGTGGCCCCTTATAGTCACGCATGACATTATTGGCTGAAATGACCAAGCTGTTCCTGACGAACTGATCATCTGAATTATGCATTTTATTTAATTTCTGCTATTATTCCTTAATGCATTTTTACTTTCTCAGTTTAACTATAAATATGTAATCGCTTTGCTGATCCCAGATGAGCCTTGGCCACTAAAACATCTGTGCTGTTCTATAACTGTCCTGTAGTGAAAAGCAGGATGAGCCCGTCAGGGAGGCAAAGGGATGTATGTTGTTCTTATCAGATAGTAAGAGCGCAATCTCTCATTTCATGTCCTCCTTTCCCCTCATTTTCTTGTTTTCTGACTTTCCTCTGTCCAATACTGAGCGCGGTGGGTAATCCGTCGTCTCGCTATGCCGGCCCGAGTCACGGCACGTGGATAATTCTTCACTCAAATCCACTCAAATCGCTCAAACAAGGTCAGACAGGGTCTGCATGCTATTCCTTTTTCAGATACTCTTTCAGTTATGCAGTGAATTGGTGCATTCCCAAAGAACACATTTCAGTGATTTCTAAAACAAGACCTTGTTTAAAAAAAGAAGAAGAAAAAAAAAGCGGGAAGGGGGAGGACAGCTGCCGAGACCAGGAACAGGTGCCCTAGAGTGGAACCCAGCTATGAAGAAAGGATTGGGTTGAACTGAAAAAAACTAACCAGCACTAGTGTTAGAGCACTAGAGGAAGTGGCAATATGCTAAAAGTAATGTGATAAAGGTCTGATTATGTTTTCCGATTAATTGTTGATTTGTGGTTCATGTTAGTAAAACGAAGAGTACTGTGTAAACATACTGTCACAAATAAAACCCTCATATGTCCAATTGCGTTTCTCTTTTCTTTTTTACTTTATCGAACAATCCTGACACAAGTTGCCATTTACATTGTGTGATTACAATGAATGGACCAATTGATTTACATTTACAATGCAATTAATTCCATTACGCACTGGGAAAGTTTTTACCTCCTCCAGAGACACCAACATTTTAGCGATAACAGGTTTCACCCAGACAACATGTTATATGTTTTATATCTATATATAATTATTGTGTATTTATAGTATTTTATGCCTTTTAGTAGTAGTATGTCTTTATAAAGTTTTAAAACTGATTTGTTTAATTCCTGTCCAAATTCTTTTAAAGGTAGTTCCCACAATTCATAATGAATAAAAAATAAATTATTAGTAGCAGTTTGAATAAGCTGTGGTCCAGGTTATCATTCAGAACATCAAACTAAAAGCAAATCCTAAAGACTATTAGGTTATTCATCGTAGAATATCCTTAATGTATATTTTTAAAAAATCAAAAAATTTTAATCAACAGGTTCCCTATTAGAGGAGACACTTAGAACAGGAGACGCTTGTGCTGCTCGGGAGCTGTGTGTGTGTTGAGTGTGTGAGAGAAATGTGTGTGTGAGGAGTGTTAATGTGTGTGTGAATATTTCACACTCACGTTTGAGGATGTTCCTGCTCTCCAGCTCCTCCACAGCAGGTCTCTGGCTGAGCCTCCTACGGAAAAACACCAAAATCACGTTCTGCACCATTTCTCCTTCTCCTCCAGAGTCTCTCTTTTTCTCTGTCTCTCTCTCAAAGTCCTCTATGTGCCACCGACCACCAGTTCATCCTACGAGAACCTCTCGACTTCCATCTCGAGTCTAAGCATTGTAAAGGCTGGTAAAACCTGGAGGACTTCCACATGGGGAAGAGATGCTGAGGCTGGAGGAGGATTAACTCAGCCCGGGACTCCCTGAAGAGGCTGAATGGGACGAAACGGGCTGAATTCTCCGTGAAAAAGTGTACAAAATCCGCGACGACATGGAGAAAAGCGGTATAAATGTTTAAATTGGAATTTTAAAAAAAAGTCATACAAAGTGTAAAAATGTTTAAGTATTTAGTGCAAATTCTCTGTCTCTGAGCCCAGCAGGGCGATGCTCAAACTGGGGAGAACCTCACGCCACTGCTGCTTTTCTCCTTCTCCGTCACCAAGGGGGCGGGGCTACAAACAATTAGATTCTTTCGAATCGATTCATTTCAACCGATGCCTATCGCATCAGTCAAACAGAAGCTTCGAATCAGACTCATATGAACCGATTCCAAATTGAACCCCTTTGGAGATGTTTATTATA
>JBBMFX010000128.1:10310428-10333519 GCA_037832545.1 Rhabdalestes septentrionalis
ACACACACACACACACACACACACACACACACACACACACACACACACACACACACACACACACACACACATTAACTGATGGTGTCACATAACTGACCACTGGAAACCCAATCACCCACAATAGAACAATGTCTATATTTCCATCTCGCAAATTAAGTGACAGTGAAATGGAAACTGTAGATTGTAATAGAATAAGTAGATTAACTCCTAAAGCTCCTTTGTGCACATCCTAAGCCACTTAAGCCAGCTGAGTCAAATTAGCCACCGCCTTACAGTTTCATTGATTTGTTGCAATAAATTATACAGCTCCGGAAAAAATAACATGCCACTGCAAAAATGTTCAGTTGTTTTAGCTTATGTTTCTCAGAACTGATGACAATAATTCTCCTCAATTCCAAATTAAAATATTCTTCTTTACAGCATCATTTTAAAGGAAAGGACAAAACCTCAAAATAAGAGAAATGATGCAACATTTACAGAACTTAAATAATTCAACGAAAACAAACTCAGCAATAATTACGTTTGACAAACTTCTACTATTATTTTACCATCCAACTTGTCACATTGTGAGAGGACAGTGTTAATGACAGCAGTATTTATATACTTTTCATCATTAAGTAATGTGTGATTCAGGCGAGTCCATCATAAAGCAGAATGAGTCGCTTAGTGTAGGGATTTAACAGGGTTGTCATACTACAGATGCAGTGTTAAATATAAATTGCCATGCTCTCTCATTTTTTTACAGCGCTGTGTGTTCAATATGTTTTTTTACCCACAGACTTTACGAACCATTTCAGGAGCAATTTTGAGAGGACGAAATAAAAATTCAAGCCTCATTTTGCATGACCATTTCCCCCTTTTTGTGTTTTATCTATCTCTCAATGGTTCTGTACTATATATTAAGATTTTTTTTCTGTTCTATATATGCTAAACCAGCAACAAACAACAAACACTGTTAGCTGGCTAGTTAAGCCAGATATTTACAGAAAGTTTACTTTTGAGAAATTCACTTGTTTGTTTTTGTGTCTCTCAAATTTGGAAGAAAATTGCCATTGTCACATAAGCTGAACAGGCTGTTCAGTCTTCCAATAAAGACAGAGGTATTAAAACACTGTTCTGTATAAAGATAGCCTAAAAAACGGGCATAAAAAAAATGCCGCTGCAGCAGATAAGCTGAATTAAAGTGTGTTAAAACAAAAAAGTGTGTGTCAACAGAGTGTGCCATAGTGTTTACTGGTGACATCACGCTCTAGTGGACTGTACCGGAGATGACGGACTCGTTCCAGCTGTCCTGGTCACTGTAATACTCGTCCAGCCGCATGTTCTCTTTGTTTTCCTCCACCTCTCCACTCTTCTGCTCTCCTTCTGTGCTGGAGGTGCGTGACAGGCGTCCGTCGGAGCGCCTTTTTGGGGAGCCACGGACCTCTTTACCGTGGAAACTGAGGGAGCGGAAATAAAAATATTGAATACCATTAAACTACACCAGTACACACATTTCAGCAAAGCTTTCAGATCCAGGCATCATCAGAAATGACCTGAGAAAATACACTTATGAATATGAAAATGCATGAAATAGGTTTCATAGGTTTGGGATTGGACAGTATGTGCAAAATATGATATTTTGACTGTAATGTTTATCATTGTGATAAAACTGCTTTTCAGCAAAGCTGAAGTCAGAACATGATGCACATAGTCAGGTTTGTGCATTTTGAAATCCCAATGTGATATTTCACTGTTTCACAGCTCGACGTGATTCTATTCTGTATTTGGGAAGATCTTTGAGCATAACTGAAAATGAACAACGCACTTATTTATTTCATTTTCATTTCATTCAGAAAACATCTTTTTTATTCCTCACATTTTCATTTAAATTATTCAATTACCTAAATCCTAAAAGTCAATTTTTATCTGTTCCACATATTTTCTTTTTTTAATTAAACGCTTCTTTCTTAAATTTATGTCAGTGTGTTGCTTGTAGGGAGGACTGGAGCCGGGCGTACGTGCAGACAGTGATTTTATTAAATCAAAAAATGATTGATTTAAAGAGGAAAATTCACTGATTCAATCACTGGAGCTTGAAAACAAACTAATGAACACAACAAAACTAGGCAGACGAACACAGGAAGAGTAAGGCTGGACCAACAAGCAAAGCCTCAGACAGGAATAAATACACCAGGTCAGACTGGGGAACACCTGGGTAGGGGTGGAGGGGGGTGCGAGATACAGTTGCTCACACTGATCAAGGGGCAGGACTAATGTGGAACTAAAAAGCAAAAGAAATTGGCCACAGGGCACATAGAAAAATAAACACAGAAAAGGGCAAAATAAGGCAGTGTGACTCCGTGAAGAGTAAAAATTGTCTGAATTATTTTGAGAGTGATCAGTTTGTGACCAGCATTACTGTTCAATTACTGTTGTATTAAAGTAAGTTACTTAAATGCAAATCCTGAAATTACAACATATTGAGTGTGTTTCTGACTTTTACACAAGTATATTATATACTCTGTACTCCATAAATAACCCCGACTCTATTTTTCATGTAGTAAGACCGGAACATGCTATTCATACTTTCATTAATATATACAGTTTCTCTGTGTTTTAATATCCTGGTATTAACCCCCCCCCCAAACATTCCAATAACAATTAACAGACAATATATGACACCATGCTATGTGTGTTCATTTTGGGACGTAGATGAAGGCCGTCAGTAAACAGCATCTTATTTGATATTGTGCAGAATGTGCCACCCTAGCCACTCACCTGTCCTGCCGGTGTTTGGTGGCTAGAGCACGGTGCAGTTCTTCTATGATGCAGCTGGGGGGCAGTGGTGGGTGCATGTTGCCCAGATGTGGAGAGCCAGTAGGTGTGGATATACGGCCCCTGAGCGCATCTTTAGGGAGAGTGAAGTTCCGGGGAAGGGTGGCTGGAGCAGGTCGCATCTGACTGGAGTGAGAACCTGTGGAACGGGGGAAAACCGGATAGTGCAGAGAGAGATGAAGTAAATTTAAAGCAATAATCTCCTCTTAGCCCTAAGAGTAGACATTTAGTCAAAGCATGTTGGGTACCTGGAATCTATTTTTTTTTTTCTGATGTAGCTATCATGCAATGCAAGTTTAAATTAGCATTGTACAAACATGCTTGTATAGTTTCTAAAACAGTATGACAGTTTTAACAGTGATTTTGTACTGACTGTCCAGGCTGCCGAGTCGAGGCAGAAGCTTGACAGGCAGTTTTGGGGGAGGCGTGCGGGCTTCTCTGCGTGGCGGCGGTGCTTTTATCTCATCTGGAGTCTCCACAGCTTCAACAGGAGGAACATTGTTGTCATTAATAGAGGGGTCCGAGAAAGAAGCCTCTCCAACCTGCTGTTCTTCAGTTCGGCTGGATTCCCTGGGAGACTCGGGGTCCTCGGGGGCGTCTTGCACTATAAACACAGGCCATTAGAGCATTAGAGCAGTGGTCATTAAACCAAGCACTCGTGCTCCTTACTGTGTTCTCACATTTATCATTCTGCACTTTACACAATAAAGTATCTTCTTTACTTGCAGTTTTATTTGGTTATGTACTATTTACATACCCATTTACACAAGAAAATGTTCAGTGTCAACGCGAAGTCTACAGCAATTTCCCTTCATGGGAAGCCATAAAATACTCAGAAAATTACCAATAGGCTTTATATGCTTTTTGGAGTCTGACCAAGAACAGTCTACATTACAGTTAACAAAATCCAGTCTTTCTGTGACTGAGTTTTTCATTTAGTTTTATGAGTGGAAGAATAACAGGAATGTATTTTTCACCATAATTCTCCATTAAATGCACTTTAGCTGCTTCTGTGTAAAAGCAATGCAGCACAGCCAGCAAAGCAAAACATCACTTTATGGTTAAGTTTACAGTTTTAACAAGAAAAATGTTCCACGGCATTTAAACCTTTTTAAGAATTTATGGATTTTATAGCATGTTTGAAAACACAATTCTGCATGTTTGCATGACACAAAGCTCAAACTAGTACAAGTATCTTCATAATATCCCAGACTTTAACAATGTGAGGGGCTTTTGTAACTCAGCAGAGCTTCTTCTGTGTGTTTTGTTCTGTTTTTAGAGTAGCCAGAAATCACATTAACTGTTACTTTACTCCAGAAAAATTTGAGTTCCATAATTGGTCTCCAAATACTTACAGCTCTCATCCCACTATGTCGTGTAGCCCAGAGGAGGACAGGCTTCACTGGGGCTGGATTTGCATGTCTGAAAAGCTGCTTTGGGATTTATTCGTCAGACATGAAATGCCCCTTTCCTAAACATTTTAGTGTAGATATGCTCTAACACACCACTTGAATTCAAACATGTATGCTGGATTACTGCTAGGGTGCCGCATTCGTGTGATGGTTCATATCTCCATACTAGGTTCCCTCCCCTGGACATTTTTAAATTTTCACACGTGGATCCCATGATCTTTGTCACCACCTAGTGGTCAGTCATTTTTCTACGTGCAGAAAACACTGCTGTCTTCTCATCTGTTGGTGGTGTACCATTGGACCACAGGACCACACATCTGAACAGCCAAAATGTTGCCCTTTCTGTTAGGGGTTAGCAGTTGTACATGATAACGATAGGCTCAGTACAATGGTATTTCCTAACAAAGCAGTGGATGATTCTGTACTATATAAATAAACTTGATGAAACATAAAGCCCTACCTGTAGAATGATTGTCCTCATCAGTATCCAGCTCCTCTGCGTCATTCGCCAGCGGTGCCATGGGCTCATCCTCTCTCTCTTCTCCATCAGAGAACTCCTGTGTGGGGGTACCTGGTTCCTCCAAGTTCCCTCCACATGCCAGGCCAGACCCTTAGCACAACAACAGAAGGGACTATAAACTGCTTTGCATAAACCTTTTCCAGGACAAATTAATTTAGCATAAATTCCTAAAGCAATGGTTGAGCTAAAAACAAGTGAATATGTTACGATCTCCCCCTTAAACCAAATGTAGTCTGCTTCTTTAGTTGTGCACTAGAGCTACCAGACTACTGAATTGAATAACTAATAAATGTTACAGTAACTGTATAGCATGCTTAATCATCATACACACCTTAAACTACACAGAAATGTTCAACTCTATGGCATACTGTCATAGCACTGAATGTGGATTTGATGCTGCGCTCAGTAGTGAAAATACCTCAACAATTCAACAACTCTTCAAGAAGAAATTCTAACTTAAAAGTCTTTGGAAACTGCAAAATCCAAGACAAGTTCCAGTCAAAGGGTGTGTAAATTTCCTTTACTCTTCTGCAATTTTAGAATTGTATGAGCAAAATTTGTGGAGCAAACCACAGACAGTTGATAGAATATGTTTGGAGTGAAGGGTAATAGTGTAAATCTTATTTTCAGCAGGTTTCATTCTTAAATTAACATTTATGTAAATAATCTCCATTAGGTATTTATCAACATAGGAGCCTTGGGTGATGCTAATATGTAGAATTTTTAATGTAGAACCTGGGACCAGCTGATTTAGCATTACAGAGAAATGTAATTTTTTAACCCAGTGTACAGTAAAACACATAAAATAAAAGCGTTTTAAAATAGTACCCCACCATCACCCAAATATTTTGCCTTTTTGAATGCAGTAAATGTGTCATCAGATTTTTGGTTAAATCTAAACATAAGGTTCATGCGAAGAAAATAAATTTAACAATTATATGCCTGTGCTGATCTGATGACGCTATCATTGTTCAGACTTAATATTTATTTGAAAGCTTTGAAGGAGATTTGATTAATTAAATTGCCCAACCTCATCCCAATATCTCCTGCCAAATTATTTACACAGCAACATTTGTCTGCATGGTCTCTCCATGTTCCCTCAGGAGGGAGACATCCGACCTCTGTTGCTGTCATCACTCTCTCATGAATTGCCTAACAGCTCCCCCAGTGGTCTTACAGTGTGAAATGAGCTGGTTCCAGAAATCTGTACACTTAGAGCCAGGCTCTGCATAAAGGCCACGGTGAACGCAGTGTGTGTGTCCTTTTCTCACCTGTGCTCGTCTCTGCCAGGCCTTTCCTTATCAGCTCATCACGAGGCTGCCGCGCCGGCACTTTCCTCTCCGCACCTGCAGGGGGCATCACACTAGGTTATGTGGCAAAAAGTGATACTCTATCATGCAAAACCATAAATATTGAAGTAAAAAAAGTGCTCCCTTATAATCACTCATGAACACAACACACCACAGCACAGTGTGAGCAATGAAATTCTTGCTCTGAATTTAACCCATTCGTCAATTGAAGCAGTGGGCTGCTACCAATAGGGGGCACCCAGTGAGGATGGGGACAGTACCTTGCTCAAGGGCACCTGAGCAGTCCTGGGATTTTAACCCACTACCTTCACACTCCCTAATCACTAGGCCACCAGCTGCCCTGCTTAGCAACCCATTAACAACCACCTGAAGTACCATATGAACTGCCTATCAACACTTTAGCAAATACTTGGGCTATCAGCCTCCTATCCAGAAGCTTTCCAACCATCTTGCACCAAGCAATCCATCAATCAGCTAAAATGCAATAAAATCCATCTAGCAACACCCTCAGAGCTTTAATCTGCAATCTGCCAACCTGTAATATTTACGCAGTCATTTAACAAGCCATCATATAGAAGTAATTAAAGTCAGTAAAGGATGTGAATAATGGATCTCACAAAGATTCCATTACCATTCTTTGGGAAATGGTTTAATGTGACAATTGAGTTTGGCTTAATTATTGTGGTGTAAAAAAATACTGAACACACATATGACGAGAGGAAGCATGGACACATTAGTGGAATATAGTCAATAAAAACAATTAAACTGTTCGAGAAGTGTCTCAAACTGGATTGCTTCTCAGTCACAGCGCTGCTGAGATTAGTGCTTTCCCTCATTGAACACTTCAACTCGCAAAGTGATGAGCTGAGTCAGGTGCATGTAATGAGAGGTAGCTCAAAAGAGCTAAAGTTAGCTACAACTAACTCCTTGCCTTGGCTCATCACATACAGCCCTGGCTGAGTGAAGCCATGCTGAAGGGGAATTTTCACGCTAGATTTGAATACTGGCACACTTAATCACCACTTCAAATGAATTACATGTGAAAACTGAACAATAACAATCCCATTTGCATCAGAGTGTATATTTTTTTATGGTCAGTGCTCTGAAGTGCTCTTACCTGTAGAGCCTTGCCTTAACTTCTCGTTTTTCTTTTTCCTCCACTTCCAGGGCTTGAAGATGCGTCCCAGGCTGGCCAGCTTGCTGTTGCGGCGGATGGGGGGCGTACGGACCCCCGTCACCAGGCAACCGGCGTGAAGGGTTCTCTGCTGCTCCATAACATCTAATAGAGAGAAACAAAACAAACACTGAGTGAGAAACGCAGCTGCAGAAGCTGCAAAAGGCAGAATGAGACGGTGACAAGCAGCATATAAAAAAAGTAATTGAAAAAAGATGGTCATTAATTGAATCTTGGGACACTTGTACTTTACCCAGAGGATTCTCTCGCTGTGGAGAAGTCATATCTGGGTCATCTCCCTGCGGCTACACTTTTGTTGTAATTAACCCATTGGACTGAAACAGTCAAAAGAAACTACACTGCCTTTCCAAACGAAAGTGAGCAAAAGCTGCAGAAAAACAACCTGAGAGAGAGAAACCAAACCCAGCATGTGGACTCCCTAATCACCATTAGACTGCAGTGAATTAGTGTCTCACAGCCCTGCATGCTCCCTGCCTCGCTAAAGTGAACAAGCCTGATTTTCATCATTTTCAGAAGAAAGAGCTCGTTCACAGGCCGATGCAGAAGGAGCACATTGTGTCTGACTGTCATGACCCAGACGGATATCTCCACCACATCTAAGCAAACAACCCAAGCACTTTAAAGTGACAATTCAGCCACAAATCTGCAGTCTCCCCCTCCACCTGACTGTAGTATATCTGTCTGAAGTTTTAATGTTTAGTGGTGCGCTGGAGTGAGGAGTCTAATATAACAAATTAGCCATTTTATTTATCGTAAATGATGTAACTGTGCAAAAATATAGAAAGACCTTCAGGATGGTTAATACTGCTTTTTAAAACTTTTCAGTATATGTTTGTCCCTTTTTATAGAGACAGTAGGCCCTGCATTGTCAGAAACCAAATAAACAAAGCTATGTCAACTCAACTCAGTTTAACTCAAATGATTAAGTTAACGCCTCGGTCTACACTGTCAGCGGCGTAGCATACGGGGGGGTGGGGTGGTGGTGTGTGGTAGGGGATTCAACACTTTTGCTAAAATGTGATTCCATCCCCCCCACTTTTGTCAGATTATATTGTATTAAATTGATTAAATTGTATTTATAATTTGGCATCCATATCTCAGAACACCCCCACTTTTGGAAAGCTTGGTACGGCCCTGCCTTCTGCAACAACCAAACATCATCGGGTCCTTCACACCATGGGATGGTTGCTCTGGTTGACTAGGTTTCACCGAGTCATTAATGAAGATGTAAGGAAAATAATGAAGGTGACTCTGATAATAGAGAAGAGGGAAGCCCTGCTCAGATGGTATGGTCATGTGGTTCACAGTGCAGAAGAATCGGTGGTGCTTCGAGCAATGTGACACTACGTAGAAGGACTACGACCACGAGGGCAACCTCAGAAGGATCAAAGAAGACATGAAGGAAGTTAATGCTGCCCCTGAAGATGCCCTGGATCGGACTAAGTGGAGAAGTCTATGCCGAAAAGTGGACCCTGCATCGACGCGGGAGAAACGCTCGGAAAAAAGAAGATTAAAAGTTAATATGATGATAGATGGTGAGGCTTCAGTTATTTGTCATCTCCAACTCAAATGTCAAAAGACATGCCCTAGACTTGGACTACACAGCATTTTGAATGAGACTTTCCAAAATATTAACCATGACTAGGATTTAATCCTTGTCTGGGAAACCAGCCTGAATAACCCATGGAAACAAGTCAGTTCTAATTTGGCCCTGGCGTCTTTACACACAGCCCAAATCGTCCAAATGACTTTCCCAAGCCTCACTCTGAGATTACCATCCTAATCCATGTCGGTTGCCAGCCTTATGCATCAATGCGGAAGACAGACATCCGTTGGCTTGATCACAGTCAAAAGACAGGCAGCTCTTGACAGGATCACTGGATCGGGCCCTCAGAGGGAGCTGTACCACCAGACCCAGTGCAGTGTGTGGAGGGTGGGGGGCCGCTCTACAGTGCTGCTGCGAGAGGAGGCCTGGGAGGCAGCTAGGACGGAAATAGGCTCTCCCACGCAGTCTGACGGAGACAGGGCGCTGACACTTCAGGGGCGGCGCAGATGAGCCGTGGGCTGCGCCGCAAGCACCGAGCTCTATCTCAGTCTCCTGCTTTGCATTAATGTCACACCTACTGGCTCCAAAAAATCCCAACACCTGCTCAAACCTGATGAAAGACCTAAATATGAAACACTTAAGAACGAATGTCATATAAATAGCGACAGATCATTTTGTAAAGAGCGCAGGGCTACTATCTCTGATCTGATGCTGCATGTACAGTAGGAATTGCTCGCAATGTGACCTTCAGTGGATTAATCAAAATTCAGAATAGACTGTTACATCTCAAGCATGATAAGTGAGGCAGTCAAGCAGGGAGTCAGATCCATTTCTTCATATCAAGCATGCACATAATTTCTTGATCCTTATCACAATAAATGGAAGCTTTCCTCACATCGTTATTGTATTAAGTAAAGTCTTTTTTTAAATAAGAATCTGTTTCAGGGAAGAAACAAAACAAGTAAAATGTTCTTGTTCAGAATAGTGCAGGATAATCTTTGACAAAATATTGAATTTAAAAAATCTAACACAACTGTCCAATTTACCCACATATTATCAATCAGCCAAGACATATTTGATATCCATATTGCTTCTTATATTTGCTTCACATTTGTTTCTACCCGGGGCTATAAGGCTAACGTTGATTTCAAATACTTGTCCAACCTGTCCAACTTGCTAAAATCACTTCCAGCTCTTCATCACGGTGTTGCTGAATTGTTGATTTGGTTTAGGACACAGCATGACTTAATATGAGCTAAATGAACAAAGCCTCACTGCTACAAATGCAGCTGTTTTCAGATAACACCTGGGCTGGTATTCATGAAGCAGCTGTTAGCAGTGCCGATTTTGGATCAGATTCCTCAATATTTAACTGATTAATTAAATCATTCTAGATCGGTGCTCGTTGATTTGTGAAGACAGACCCCGGTGTGTGAAGAAGAAGCCCATAGCATTAAGCTCCAATTTTTGTAGTTTACAGCAAGGTATACAGTGTCATAAAACACATCGACAAGTCTGCTACCTTAATAAACAACTGAATGAAGTGTGTGGTTTAGATCTGGTGATAAACTAAAGTAGCAAAATGCCAAACCCCTACACTGGGTTAAAGACAACCCAGCATTTTTTAGAGTGTACTGACTGGAATTGTGTAAATTTGTTTTTTGCTGAAGTAGCTTGTTAACATATCAAATTTGAACTAATAGAGGTTTCAAGATACATTTATGTAAAGTAACTATGCGTAGAAAAACTGAATATTTAATGCCATGTTGCAAAGAACAACATGCATGTGGCTGAAGTGACTGAATTTACCATGAATACATTTCTGCTATGGGTAGAAACTTGATTAGCACTCTGGTGTTCTGCGCAATGCATGAAACAGCTGCCTGAAGGCACAGCTACACTGTGAAGTTTCGTTCATTGTCATAGATCAAATATAGGGTCCTTAACCACACTGACAAGTCTGTGCCACTCTAATGAAGAGTGGAATGCTCACTGAGTTGAGAAAGTCTTTGGGTATGTATTTATAGAAAATATTTTTTTGACCACTGACTTATGTTTATTCTTTAGTCTTGCAGCTGTAGTGCTAAGCTTGAGAAGCAACATTTGGACTTGGCTGATCGTATACACATGAGATAAGTGGAAAAAAACATGCCGGTTTTATTTTTTGTTTCAAGCATCACAAAAGAAAATCTTTGATTTTCAAGTGTTGAAAGAGAAGGCGAATGCATTTTTAAATGTGATATATATTAACGTATTATATATCCAAAAGTTTTAGGCACTGAAGCAAATTGTATAAAGCCAGTGTGTGATAAAGTGTATTTCTGCCAGCAAAGTTAACACCTGAATAAATGCAAACAAACAAGAAAGCAGTAAAAATATAAACATTTGTTTGGTTAAATTTTTTTTTGACATATTGTAAGCTGGTGAGAAGAACACAGGTTCAGATCCAGATTCCTCCAGCCGTCGTTTGGATTTGTGAAACTCCATCAGCAGCTACTGGTTTAATTAAATGAAGCAATGATTGAGTCAAATTAGGTTTCTACAAGTGATATTGGACGTCCACAAGGAATGCAATGATGTACTGTATATAAACCACTATTTATTGTATAATGTTGTGTATTTATACTTTCTCTTTAATTTAGTACACTTAGTAATATTAATGTGAAATATAAAATCTCCCTGGTTTAAACATTTTTTTTTTAATTTTCACAGGTTACTAAGACTTTCACAGTACTTTACAATTTTTATTATTCCATTCTACTATGTCTACAGAGTGCAGACCTAATTCTAGTATCACAGCCAGCAGAGAAACAGGAGCAGAAAGCTGTTCTTTCTACTCTCAATGACCCTTCATCTGTTCAACAATGGCTTAGCCGGTCACTAATCCTGTTAAATCATCCAGGCTCACTCGGGTTTGTCTACACTTTACCCATAATAAGAATAACGTGCTTCACTGAGCAAGGATCAACAGCGGCACCCTCGCTAATTACCTCACTGAGGTAATAACTACAAAATCCCCCGCACTCGCCTCGGATACAAAACAGCCATGTTACGCGGCGTGCTATTTTAAATGTATTATGAAACGATGCAGGCTCCAGCGGAGTATTATAATGGCCATGCGTGCTGGAGCTGTATCTTTTGAGTGATTCGTGGGGGGTTGCAGCCCTTGGCCCTCAGCGACGAGAAGCAGGTCAAGCGGCTCAAGTCTGGTCTGCCCGACTAAACCAGTGGTGCAGAATCCAGGTCAAGCTTTTAGTTGCTGCAGCTACCGCGCACACCCTGGGTCAGACTGGCGTTGCCATGGTTACTGCTCCGGATGCTGCAGAAAAGCCCCTCGGAGGCAGAGAAGCACCAAAGCATGAGAGGAAAACGGGGGGTTGCTGGGCGGACGGGGAGGCTGTTGCTACGCAGAGTGACAAGGAAACCCAACGCAGCCAATCAGAAGCCAGCAATGCATAATGCAAGTCAGGCATCCCTCTATTTTTAATCTGGAGCATGGTCAAGGGGATGTTGCTGTGAAAAATTGATAAGTGTGTCGGGGAACAGCTGGAAAAGAAACATAAAAATCAGTAGTTTTAGTGCACTGCCACATTATATGGTCTCCAAATGCACTGCTCACTGGTGCTAGGCTGCAGAGAGACATGTGCATGGCAAATCTGTGCTCATCATGACTTGATGCACACCATGTGCTCACAGCAGGATTTTACCCAACAAAGTCTGTCAAACATACCCGCATATATCTGACCTTTCATTAATGCAATGCCCTATTCATTCAATACACCAAATCTAAAGGCCATTTATCAGGTTTCTGCTCAGACAGCACTTCATTTTTCCCCTAATGAATGATGCACATGAGCCAAATACATTGTAAAGTTCCTGCCAAGTAGAGGAGAAAATAAAACATCTCTCATCTCTGCTGTTTCTAAAAGCAGTATAACAGTTTTTCACAAAAAAAGATAATTATACAAATCATTATACAAATAAATGATTAGAAAATAAATATTACTTTAGAAAATATATAAAATGTTTTCAAAATTATAAAAAATAGTACATAAAAAAAACAAAATTAGAACTCTTAGTACTAATTAGTACTTAAAAAAAAAAAGAAATCCAAATAAAATATCAATACATTACAGAAATAATGCATGTTTGCTTTCTAATATATATGTGTTAAAATAATACGATTGCCTCAATAAACTATATTATAATATTCTAAAATAGATATTATTTCTTGAAATAGACATTTTCTCAAAGTAAGGACTTTTTCCATTTTTTCTAGTTTTACAAAGACTTCAAATATGACTGAGTTAGTAAAATCACAGTTTTTGGAATGTTATCAAGTAAATCGGTCTTGAAAATAGGTAATTATTTTAAGTCAAGTTTCTGTCATACTGTTGCCAAAGACAGAATGAGTAATTTGAAAAAATCCAGTCATACCTGGGGAGCAATGGGCTTCCAAATAAAGTGAAGCAAATCATGAGCAGGCTGTGAGCGACTTGCACTTCACACACACAAGCACTGTTCATTTAACAGACATCACCAACATGCATAAAGTCCTGCAGTCCGAACACTTTTACAGACAATACACTGCTCAAACCAGAAAACACTCACGTGTCATTTCGTTTTTTCCCCAAACGAAAACGTTTTAATCGCTGCCTCTCCCTTAACTAGAAAACTGACTCTCCTTCTTCCACGGCTGAGCTAGGCGTGGTGGTCCTGAGTATGCCCCTCACTCCCTCTCTTGTGAGTGTGAGGACGACAGCAGAGATCTGTTTTTTTATCTTGAATGTTCACCAGGGTTTGAGCTCAGGCAGATGAAATCACCACAGCACAGACAAGACTGTCGCCCTGCACTGCTGGAAAGAGCTCTAGTCTGCATGAGCCGTCAGCAAATCTGCTCACTCGTGCATGTTCATTTCTCCCTGGAGCGACCTGTCTCCTGTGTACTCTATATGGACAAAAGTATTGGGACAGATTTGTTTTTTAGACTTTGGGTTAGGCCCCTTACTTCCAGCGAAGAGCAATCTTAACGCTTTAGTATACCAAGACATTTTGGACAATGCCATGCTTCCAACTTTGTGGACACAGTTTGGGGAAGAACCTTTTCTGTTCCAGCATGATTGTGTCCCAGTGCACAAAGCAGTCTCCTTAAAAACATGGTTGGAGGAGTTTGGTGTGGACCTCATAAATGCTTACAAAATCAATGGGCTCAAATTCCCACAGGAAATCCAAAATCTTCTGGAAAGCCTCTCAAGAAGAGTGGAAGCTATTATAGCAGCAAATGGGGGACCAACTCCTTTGGTGAAATGGTCAGACATCCCACTACCATTTTTTGTGTGTTGTTCAATGGAGCCTAGCATGCAGCATGAGAGCTTCAGTGTCATTCACTTTTAAATCAAGTTACATAACACAATATAATATAGAAACCACTTTCTAATTATGTCACATTAAAGAATGATTTCAGCAACAAACAAAAAAATCCCATTTACACACTTTTCCAGCCAGGACAGATTTGTAGTTTTGCTAGTTTAGCATTCAGCAAAAAATGCTGGAAGTCATAGTCCCCAAAACTTTTTCCCCTAAAATATTTCTAAAACTATTTATTAAAGTATATACAGATAGTATCACTTATTGTGAGCTTCAAACATCATGCACCTGAACACTGCTAGCAGCCACTTTCTGGACAACAGGGTCTGTTTTCACAAATCTCCAAAAGTCTAGGAGTGCTGATATAGAAGCAGTTTTTCTGACAATGACCATCATAAATATTAGGGATCTGATACAAGATCAGTACCCCTAACGACCCCTCTGTGAGTAGCAGCCTTGGTGTTATTTGAAAAGATTTTTGTAAATTTTCATACATCATGAGAAAGTCTGGATCATCTAAATGCAGAGCTAGATTAAGTTTGAGAAAGGTTTGGGATGTATTTTTATATATAAACAAATTGGAGGATTGGAGTTTGTTAGCAACTTACTTTCCAAAATCTAGTGTAAAGATTTCCAGAAAAGTAGAGAAGACATCCAATAGAAAACCACTCTCACTTAGTGACTGAGAGTAGTAGTTACAGGATGAAGGAACATGGCTTAACCCAGTTGGGGGCTAACATGTCTAGGCTCTGTGATTTCAACTGGGAAAACCACAGATGGCAGTGGATTGTGTCTGCTCTGGCAAACAAATCCACTGAAGCCAGGCCATATTTGCTCCAAATCCTCTGGAACACCACAATGTCTTGACTAGTTATCATGAGTCTAAGCAGGGATGCAAGGTAGCAAGCAGGCTTCAGAGAACCCAGCAACCCATTTTTTACTTCTTAGAGAACCATGGCCATGTTGTATGACCATATATCCACACGGTAGTACTACAGCACTGGCAGAAAGTGCTACCATGCCAGCTTTCATCTGATACCCTGCTGTTTCCAAACCATTCCCCCAATCTGACAGGGACATGCCAGAAATGGCCAGTTCCTGTGTGAGAAGCTCAACATTAGACATGTATCTGCTCTATATCAACATCTATGACTGACAAAACTGATTTAGATATAAGGGGATGACCTTTGAGACTGCTTTATTTATGTGACAAGTGTAGAAGTATCCTAATGTCTAGTGTCAATTCGTAAAGGGAGGTCAAGTATGTCTCATCCATGTGTGGAGGCTCATTGAAACCAGCTCAAACTGCATCAAGCTGTTTAGCAAATTTAACCTACCATGTGTTTTATATATGAACTAAACACCATGTATCTAAAGACTGCTAAGCAGCTACTTTATATACAGCAGGGTCTGCTTTCACAAATGACCTCAAAATCTTAATGAAGAGCTGGATGTAATGTGAGTTCAGTTAGTGTTGGTGAACCTGCAGCCTGTAGTCCAACAAAACTGTCAGAAGGAGTCACAAGTGCACTGTCGGTGCAACCCAGGCTTAGTGTTATTCTCAGAAATGTAGCACCACAAGCCCTTGTGACTCTTTGTTGAGATATTTTCTGCTTTGTATCAGCAAGAGGATGCTGGGAAATGCCAATTGTATGCCAAAACATTCTTCTTTTGACCTGGAACAGTACATCTGGGTCACAACGCTGTCCAAGTTCGCAGGCTTGGGCAAAGAATTGTAGCAGAGGTCACTTGCTGGTGGGTCTTTTTTTTTATTAACAGGAGATCAAAAATGTTTTGACAGCACGTCATCTTTGTTTGCACCCACTAGGGGTTATATGTAACTTAGTTTTTACTAGTTAAATTCTCATTTGGAATATGCTCAACTAGTTTATTAGTTCATTTCCCAAATAATGTGTTCTAAGGATTTCACTGATGGCATTTTGTTAAGAGCTTGCTACTAGCATCTAAATGCAGATGCTGCAGTTTGAGTACACCATGGGAGTTTGTTTTTGCTGTGTGCACGCTGTGCTAAACACCTCATGATTGACTGAATTTATGTTAGTCAAAGAGCTCTTGCCAGTGGTGCTCAAAACCTTTACAGTCTGGTTTAGGAAACTGTTTCAGACTTGTTTAACACATCTTGCAGTAGAATTGGTTTAATCTCTAGTATATCGCTATATTTCTTTGGGGTTTTTTAACACCACTGCTTTATTTCTGGCACAGATGACGTAATTCTGGTGCTGATCTGAACTAGTAGTTGATGCCAGCTAATGGATTCATTAACTGGTTAAATCATCTAGTGCATGCAACCCACAGATTCAATGTTTTTTTCCAGGAACCATAGGCAGGGAATTCATGGTGTTCCTTTACATCTTAGCTAGACCTTAACCAAGTAAACTTAATGGTGGCTTCAAGACAAACAAACCACAGCTTGTCACAGTCTTAGGCCACGTAACTCAGGACTATGGTGTGGTTCTCACTTATCCACCTTGCATGACCAATGGATAATCATTTAATGGGACTTGTTTGGCCTTGTTTCTGGGCCTTAGCTCAAACATAGCATGATGCTCCTGCCTCTGTAACATGCACACTCCATGTGTGGGTCAATTAGAGCCTGACTTAGAAGAATGTAGACATCAAGGATAGAGCCCAAGAGCCCAGCTGAATCTGCAAACTTAGGGAAACAAGCAGTAGAGACCCAAGCTAGTGGTTGGGGTTGTATATCTGGGAAAAATAGCATAGCAACCTGAGCTAGTAATCAGAGCATGTGAGTACTGGGCAGGATCCTGAAGCACTATTGCCTGACTGAGCAAGAGCAATCCAAGTTGTCAAACTATGTCAGAAGGGCATTTTCCATGTGAGTAGGATATTGGAATTACTATCTATGTTGCATGCTATTTCGTTATGTAGTGTGGGCTCCATTCATTCCAGTGTCTAGTACATCATAGACCTCGCAGTTACACTGAAAAGCCACTCTGGCCAAAATGTAAAAACCTAACCATTTCTACATCTGTTGAAAACATGCCCACTCACCTCCTACAGTTTTGCCATAAGTAGCAAAAGTGAGATTTGCAGTTTAAGGACTAAAAAACTCTCTTCTGATGATGCTTATTGAAGGTGGAATTTTGAAAAAAACTATAAGATCTTAGGGCTGGATGCAAGAGCGTGCCAAATATCAACTGGAACAGGAAGCCATAAGGTTAACATTAGTGCTAGGAAAGACCATTCTGTCAGGATTCCAAATAGTTGTACAATGTTTTTGTGCAGTGTGTGCTGGATATTATAGTTATGGCAATAACGCAAAGAAGGTTCCAAAATTGTGGAATATTTTCCCCAATCAGATTTAAGGATAGAATTCTGGCTACAGGAAACTATATAAAATACCAAAATTAAATGTAGACAAGCATGCCCCTTTAAATCTGAACTTTTCTTTTTGTTTTAATTACACCTAGACTGATTTAAATAAGAACCTACTGGAAAGACATCTGTGGGCCTCCAAATATTTCAACACTTCTGCTCAAGCTCCTGGGTACCAGTAACACAATGTGTTATAGCCTAGTTTCTTTTCATCCAGCGCCTAATTGCAGATAGCCTACAGCGTCTCCTTTATTTCAGTGATCTGTAGCCATTTCACACAATGTTTCCTATTCATTACACATCTGGGCAATGCAAAAAGAGGGTCTGTTGTAAGAACACACATAAGGGCTGTAATATTAATGCTTCTCTGATTTTATACCGAGTTGCTGATTTTAACATCTACAGCCCTTTCACTGGCAGCGCTTGTTTACTTCATAGTGACGCCACAGAGACTGTAGCTAGAGGCACATGTCATATGACTCACTGATTTACTCTAAACAGCAAGGGACAGAACCTGAGGTTGACCGCGCCATGGCCATTTCTCCTCCCTGAGACTAATAGAGTGCTATTATAGTTGTCTATTGTAGACTGACTAATGCAATTACTGATGCTTCAGCATGAAAATCACATTACAGCAAAAGCAAACATTTTCTACAAATTGGTGGAAAACAGTGTTTTTCAACCTTTTTTATCTACTGTATCTGTGGATTACATGGAGGTAAATGATCAGACAGTGCAGATATATAAGGGTGAGTGGTGTTAGCATTTTCCCTTAGACAAATATACGTCTGCTTTAGTTTATGCATTTATGGGTTATTGTTTAATCTCACTTTTCTGAGATTATTGCATTTGTCATTTGTGCGAGTGTGTCTGTGTTAAATGTGCATGTCACTATTGTTTTATATACTATTGACCACACTTGATTAAAAAATGTTTGAGGGAAATGTTAAAACAATACTATTAAACTAGACAACACCCTTACATTATTTTATAATTACAATATATAAAATAGTAAAGTTTGTACATGTGTGACTCTGTTTCTTCCCATCAGAAACAGAATCAGGAGTGAAGCTGCTGGAATACAGTACATACAAAAGCTTCTATACAAACATTACTGCACTTCCAACATATTTGGAGACATTTCTTACTTTTTACACAGTTCACACTGCATTAGTTCATAAAAGAATAGCAACCTGTGAATTGTACACACACAGCAAACAGGAAAAAAAGGGAAATGTGGTCTCCTTTTTCCCTGGCAATGTGTGTATATAAATATATAAAATGTGTGTGTATATGACAGGCTGTTAGCTTCTAAACAAAAAGATGTTCTTGTCAAGGGTAATTGGTGTAACTAGGTAGCAGATAGGGCCAATAGGGTAAACATACTGGAGACTATGGTGCAGAGGTCCATGATGAATCACTAGGGGATCACTATATATGTGTGTGTGTGTGTGTGTGTGTGTGTCTATTTCCTTTGTGCAAATGACAACATTAACACAAATGCTTTATGTTATCCTACATATCTCTGGGTAATGCAGGTCTAAGGCTCCTTTCTAAAACAAAAAAATACAAAATCAGCATTTTGTCATCTTCTGAATATCTTAATTCATTAAATGGTAATAATATTTTGTTTTAAAAATTGGAATTGGATCATATTCACCATATAGTCATATTTGCCTGTAGTTTCCATTACACGTTCTGACTTTATTAACTAGAGTTTCACATAATAATTGTATGAAGTGAATGTATGTGTAATACTCTCTTTTTTTCCAATCAATTAGGGTATTCAAGAACACACGATGTCTGTTTAGCTCTAAAACGCTGTGTGTAACTAGTAACCACGGTTCAATCCAACCTTTTTTTCTGCCATATATGATTGACGAAAACCTATAGTATCCTTTTATTGCATTAATTAAATTGTCATTTACAACATGGCAGAAGCTACAAGCAGTGTATGTACTCAAAACACTCAAGCAAGGGCCACTTCATGGTCCTCAATAATCTTTCAGTAACTCAGGCCATCATGACGTGGTGGAGATCTCTGAAAAAAGCTGTACAGAACTGAAACGAACGCAACTAGCTCAGCCGAGAGTACCGATATCAAAGCGGGCGATGACGCATGGCAAAATGTCAAGAGGTTTGTTTTGTCGCCATATGCCTCCATTTCCACATGAGCTTCCATGGGCTTGTTAACAAATGGCCAATGCTAACTAGGCCACGTTGTAAAATTGATAAGTCCTGGTTCAGTCTTTTAAAAGTCATCTCTCTTCTCTTTTTCTTGCCCTGCAGCACTCGATGTCTAGAACTGTTGTGTAACAGGAGCTTCCTTAACTAGGCTTCTCCGCAAGCAGAGCAGCTCTTTAACTGAATGTTTATTGTGACAGCAATCAATGTGGCCCCCGAAATAGAATCCTCTGCGGTTTTCACAGAGCCAGTCCAGGGAGACGGTGTGAACGTTACAGGCAGCATAGGACAGGCCTCAAACATAATAAACCAAAAGGAGCCGATAGGCCGGCTATGCCTCTTGGGAGAAAAGAGTGGTTGCTAACAGTATTGAATAGAAACTGTCTATCACCACAGAGTGTGATCACATCATTTATAGAAATAACTGCCGTCAAACAGCAGGCAAGACGGTCTTGCGGTCAGTCCCGAGAGAAGTGAAGAAGAGTGCTCGCCACAACATTAGCAGCTGTGCAGCACAAATCAAACCTCAAAGAGACCTCCGCAGTTAGAGCTATGCCAGTTAAGTGCTTTACAATTGATTTCCCTACACACCTTAACTGAATAAGAAGCAAAGTATTGATAGGCCGAGAGCACACAGAGGACAAAAACAATCTTGTTTACATTTAGCATTAAATATTCAAGAGCTTTGGGTTTGTAGAGTTCTTTTTCTGCCACCATTCATGTCCTTAGAGGTTTCTCTCTCATAAAGGAATGTGTCAGTGTTTTTCAGTGTAACCCATATCTGCTGCATCTGTGCTGTGTGACTGATTACCATGCACATCAAGTTTGAGACTCATAAAAGAGGGCCTAAGTTAGATCCCCATTGACGCCACAGCCATTCATATCCAGGCTTCATTATTCTCATAGTTCCAGCGCTAAGCTAAAGAAACAATATCTAAACACCAAATGTGATCGACTGCATCTGTGAGTAAAAATGATGTATATTTTATTTTTAACACCTTAAATAAGCCTGTAAACCAATCAAATAGCCCTTACATATGGTAGGCCAATTACATTAAATGGCTTTATATTATGTTTCATATAACATTTATTATGGTAAAGTCAATTCCCCATTCATGTCAATATATTATTCAGAACTCACAACTGGATACACACAGAAATGTAATTATATATTTGAAAGACTGACAATAATTAAAACTATCACAATATTTTGAAAATGAAAATTGACATCATTTACTAACTAGAGCTGGAAGCAGGTGGGATGTATGACATGAATGAGCTGGACTGGGTTGTGGCACTGCTTTGATACTACAAGGAATGCAGACATAGCAAATATAATCAATAATCCATTTTGTCACATTTTTGCATCACAATATCATGATATTTTGATGCACTGTTACACCGCTTATTTTAATCATTTTATACAATAAAACAATTGGAACCCAAAATTAAATTAACAAAGTTGGAAGCGTTGTTCAGAATGTCTCAGTATGAAAGCATTAAGATTGCCTACTCTTGGATGTAAGGGACCAAGCCCAAACCCTGATAAACAAGTCTATTTGTTTCTATGTAGCTTTAAATGATATTTACCAACTGGCCATTTATTTAAAATGATAACAAGTGTGGCAGACAGATTTTAGACTGAAAAAAAAAACACTGAAAAAATCCTTTAAATGATGAATATGAAAGGTTTCAAGTGTTATGAGTAATCTTATTCATGCTAAACGGTCTCCGCTCCGCACCCACCCCTGCAGAATGGTAGACTTCCGCAACCTTTCCCTGTTGTGTGAGCGCTCATGGTTATTTGTTTTTCCACCATGACCTCGACCCTTGAGTCACTTCCATGTAAACCCATTTTTATCAGAAAACCGAGCAGAATGTGTGATTATCATACATACAAATTACAGAGGGTCTGTATGAATGGCACCCCAGCCGGACATTTCATCCAGTGCAAAGCTAATTTTCCCTCAGGTCTTCTATCCCATCATCCACTTCTAAATCAGTTGAGTCATCCATATTCATGTACAATATATAACTCCTGACAGCAGCAAAGTGCCTCTGACTCAGAGACCTGATTGTCCAGACCTTTTTGCACATTATGTAGTCAACCAAGAATTATGTGAATACTGATGTAAAATTGATCACTGTGATTAACAGTATGGCCTTGATGCATCAACATCGTGATGAGCTATTTATGCTTGGAGTGGGTTTTTCTGAGATTTGGAGATGTATTTACACAGCAGAGTTAAGTGAATAGCCGTTGTGCACTCAGAATGTACATTTGACAGGTTTGACAATTGACAGGTTTGGCATTGGACAAGTGTGCTCCCATATAGAGTAACCCCTGTTGGGTTACATTCTATGAGCACCTGCTTATAGTGAAACTGTGTTGTGATGTGGTAAAAATGCCTATTTTATAGTGTAAACCCTAAACATGTCCCCAAATATGCTCCCAAAACACTTAAATTAAATTTTAAACTCATTAACCTGTAAAAAACTTTCTTGGATTAGCTACTTTCAAATCTCCCGCCTCTGAGTACAGTTGACTGTGGCGTCCAGGCCTCAACCGCCACAGGAGGTTGGAAAATTCGTGATAGATTGAAACCGTTACTGCTGATCTGCATGAAAGTGTGGGGGTTACTGTACACACACAAACACACACACACACACACACACACACACACTTAGTGTAAAGGATGTGTCATACGTGAACACAACACGGCACACAGTGTGAACAGCATGAAACTGTTCTCTGCATTTAGCCCATTCACCAAGTGAAGCAGTGGGCAGTTGGGAACACAGCAGCCAGGGAGCAGTGTGTGGAGACAGTACCTTACTCAAGGGTACCTCAGTGGTGCTACTAGCAATCCTGAGATTCGAATCCACAACCTTCTGATCTCAGGGGCAACTCTTTATCAAACAAGTTATCTGGGTACTCCACTTTTACTCCATACACTGAATAACACTGATGCTCTTGCAATGGCATATATTAGGCAGCAAGTAAAGCTGATTTGCTGGAAGCAGGAAAACATGAGGATCTGAGCAACTTTGACACTTTGACAAGACACTTTGGGTTAGCTCATCTCGGGTACTGCTGACCATGTGGGATGTTCCTGGTTTGCAGTGGTGAGCCAATTCTACTATGTCAGTTAACAGACACCCATGTTGTCTAACATCACATTGAATGATGGCAAGACTCCTGGACACAGATGGATATGGCATTACCAGGGAACCAGGGAATAGGGTCAAAAGATTAAAGTGCTGGTTTGTATTACCATTAGGTCAACTTGTTCCATTATATTTGAATCAGCTGTTAAACTCCTGAAGTTTGCAGACGACACCACTGTCATCGGCCTCATTCAGGATGGTGACGAGTCTGCATA